>ML385397.1:18609-29148 GCA_005239525.1 Nicotiana knightiana | reverse complement strand
GGGGGGAGGGGGGGGGGGGTTTGGGTAGAAACTAGGGATTTGATAAATCAGGGATTTAAACCTCAAATTGAGGTCGGATTCCAAAACTAATTATATAACCGGGATCAGAGGTGAATGTGTAATCAGATTTTGGTCCGAATTTCGGGTTTGGACCAAGCGGGCCTGGGTGTTGACTTTTGTTAACTTTTTCAAAAATGGCCTAAATTAAATTCTTTACAATCGTAGGTTGTTCCTAAGGCTTTATTTGAATTGTTTGGTTTGTAATTTGCTAGATTTTATTGGTCCAGAGGCTTGTTTGAAGGGAAAAGTTGTGATTTAGCTTTGAGTTGGCCGTTGGAGCGAGATAAGTGTCGTGGTTAACCTTGACTTGAGGGATTAGGACCTAATTGTCTATTTGCTACGTGTTCAGAGTTTGGGTACCACGTATATGTGAGGTGACGAGTGCCTATACGTTGTTGTCGAGTTATAGCATGCAGGTGGGTCTTATTCTTGTAATTGTTTCTTTCTTGATCATACTATTCATGCTTAGACTAGTTAATTGTAATATTGATCTTTATTAACATGTTTACGGATTTTGGTACTGACTGATGTTAAATCAAGTTGAGGTTGGTATTGTGGAACCGAATGTTGAAGTAAGATTTGATCTTGTTGTTTCTATTTTCCTACTGTCATTATTTATTATTTTGGTGGGGGGAGAGTGTTAATGCACAAAGGGTGATGCCGTGCCGTTTCTATTGACTTTATGTGAGGTTGAGAGTGTTAATGTACGAAGGGTGATGTCGTGCCATATTATCAGTGTAATGCACGAAGGGTGATATCGTGTAATGTTATGAGAGTTAATGCACGAAGGGTGATGCCGTGCCGTTTCTATTATATAATGGTGAAGATTAGAGTAAAAGCACGAAGGGTGATACCGTGCACTTTCCTTTATTGTGTTCATGGATTCTTGTTGGTTCATGGTATATTTACTGTTCAAGTTATCTTTCTGTTGTAATTCTCTATCTCGTATTTCCCCTCAGCATGTTTCACCTCCCGATATTATCTGTTTAGTTCTTTACTGTTACTTACATATACACTGTTAAACTGTACATGCTTGATTGTAGGTGTCTTGTCTTAGCCTCGTCACTACTTCGTCGAGGTTAGGCTCGATACTTACCAGTACATGCAGTCAATTGTACTGATAATGCACTCAACACTTTCTTTGCAGATTTTGGCACCTACTCTGGTTGATCGAGAGTTGGCGTTTGGACATGTTATCCGAAGACTCAAGGTAGATATGTCGGCGTTCACAGACCTTGAAGTCCTCATCTATCTTTCTATTTTACTGTTTCTTTCATTCAAACAGTTGTACTTCTTTCAGACTTGTACTTGTAGTAAATTCTAGAATGCTCGAGAATTGTGACACTAGATCCGGGTAGTGATAAATGATGAAGTTGTTATAATATTTCACACTCTTTATAGCTTATTTACTATTAATTGTCGAATAGTAGTAGAATTGGTTTAATAATACTCTAACGTGAGTTGCATATCAAGTGAAATATTAGGCGCCATCACGGTCCCGACGGTGGGAATTTTGGGTCGTGACAAGTTGGTATCAGAGCACTAGGCTGCCTAGGTCTCTCTATTCATGGACAAGCTTAGTAGAGTCTGGGGGATCGGTACGGAGACGTCTGTACTTATCTCCCAGAGGCTATAAAGTTAGGAACAAATTTCACTTTTATTCAACTCTGTCGTGCGATTTTGTTTTCTCAATACTGATTGCACTCTCCTACTCTTATTCTCTCGCAGATGGCGAGGACGCATACCACTTCTTCAGTTGAGGAGCAGCCAAAGCCTCCAGCAGCAGCTCCTACGAGGGGTAGAGGTCGAGGCCGTACCAGAGGTCGAGGTAGGGGCAGGGCTCAGCCTAGAGCCCGAGCAGCAGCCCCAGCCGTGGAGCCTCAGGTAGAGTTCGACGAGGAGGTTCCTGCTCAGACTATTCCTACCGGACCAGCTTAGGTCCTGGAGGGGTTTATTTCCACCCCAGTGCTTTAGGATGCTTTGGTCCGATTGGTGGGCTTATGGAGAGTGTGTCCCAGACTGGTGCATTCCTCATGGCACTAGCCGTATCTCAGGCTAGAGGAGGAGCCCAGACTCATTATACTCATACTCCGGAGTAGATGGCTCCCTAGTTTCAGACTCCAGCAGCTCATCCAGTCAGAGTAGTTCAGCCCGTTGCTGTGGCATAGCCCGGTGATGGGTCAGCTATGTCTTCTGAGGATTTGTGGAGTTGGAAATGTTTACCAAGATCTTTCCAGTCCATTTCAGCGGTGCTACTTCAGAGGATCCCCAGGAGTATCTTGACAACTGTCACGAGGTTCTTCGGAACATGGGTATATTGGAGACCAATGGGGCCAACTTTGCTGCTTTTCTGATGACTAGTTCTGCCAAGAAATGGTGGAGGGATTATTTGTTGACCAGAATAGCTGGGTCGCCTACTTTTACTTGGGACCAGTTCACTCATCTCTTCTTAGAGAAGTTTCTGCCTATCACCTTGAGAGAAGAGCGCCGCCGTCAGTTCGAGCGTCTCCATTAGGGCAACATGACTGTTACTTAGTACGAGACCCGTTTTGTGGATTTGGTCTGTCATGCTATTCTTCTACTTCCTACCGAGAGAGAGAGAGAGAGAGAGGGTGAGGAGGTTTATTGAGGGACTTGCTCAGCCTATTAGATTGTAGATGGCTAAGGAGACAGGGAGCGAGATTTCTTTTCAGGCGGCTGCCAATGTTGCCAGGCGAGTCGAGATGGTTCTTGGACAGGGAGGTCAGGGGTCAGACAAGAGACCTCGTCATTCCGGTGGGTTCAGCGCCTCATCAGGAGGAAGGGATACTTTTGGTAGAGTCCATCCTCCTAGGCCATTCCATTCAGCGCTTCAGGCATCCCACAGTGCTTTAGGGAGTCGTGGTTCTTATGTGCCTCCTTCTGGGCAGGCAGCCTATAGTGCATCATCAGCTCCTATCAATGCACCTCCTGTTCAGAGTTATTACCGTGGTCAGCCAGCCTGTCCGGGTCAGTCTCAATTTCCACAGCCACAATATCAGGATGGGTGTTTCGAGTGTGGTGGTTATGGGCATATCAGGAGGATCTGTCCAAGATTATTGGGTGTTCATCCATAGCATCAGAGTTCTCGTGCCATGGTTCCGTCACCAGTTGTTGCACCGCCTGCTCAGCCAGCCAGAGGCAGGGGTCAGGTAGCCAGAGGTAGGGGCCAGACTGTTAGAGGTGGAGGTCATGCCGCTAGGGGTGGAGGCCCGCCAGCTAGAGGCTGTCCCAGGGACATGGTTCATAGTGGTGGGTCCCAACCCCAATATTATGCTTTTCCAGCCAGACCTGAGGCTGAGTCATTCGATGCTGTTATTATAGGCACTGTTTCAGTTTGCAGTAGAGATGCTTCAGTTCTATTTGATATGGGGTGTACTTACTCCTATGTGTCATCTTATTTTGCTTAATATTTGGTTGTGCCTTGTCATTCTTTGAGTGTCCCTATATATGTGTCCACACCAGTGAGGGATGCTATTGTTGTAGATCATGTATATCGTTCGAGTGTGGTCACTATTTGGAGTCTTGAGACCAGTGTATATCTTCTACACCTTGATATGGTGGATTTCAATGTTATATTGGGTATGGATTGGCTGTCACCTTATCACGCTATATTGGACTGCCACGCCAAGACGGTGACCTTAGCCTTGCCGGGGTTGCCTCAATTAGAGTGGAGCGGGACTCCTGGCCATTCTACCAGCAGGGTTATCTCTTATATGAAGGCTCGATGTATGCTCAAGAAGGAGTGTTTGGCGGCTTATGTTCGTGATACTAGTGCGGAGGTTCCATCTATGGATTCTGTGCTTGTTGTTCGTGAGTTTCCAGAGGTATTTCCTGTAGACCTTCCCGGGATGCCACTTGATAGGGATATTGACTTCTGTATCGATTTGGATCCGGTCACTCAGCCCATTTCCATTCCGCCATACCGGATGGCCCCGCCAGAGTTGAAAGAACTGAAGGAACAGCTGCAAGATTTGCTTGATAAGGGCTTCATTAGACCTAGTTTCTCGCCCTGGGGTGCACCAGTGTTGTTTGTGAAGAAGAAGGATAGATCAATGAGGATGTTCATAGACTACCGATAGTTGAACAAGGTTACTATCAAGAACAAGTATCCATTGTCGAGGATTGATGATTTATTTGATCAGCTTCAGGGTGCCAAGGTTTTTTCGAAGATTGATTTGAGATCTAGCTACCATCAGTTGAATATTAGGGCATCCGATGTCCCTAGACAGCTTTTCGGACTCGGTATGGACATTATGCATTTTTGGTGATGTCCTTTGGGTTGACAAATGCCCCAACAACATTCATGGATCTTATGAACCGAGTGTTCAAGACTTATTTGGACTCCTTTGTGATCGTGTTTATTGACAACATCTTGATCTACTCTCGCAGTCGAGAGGAGCATGAGCAACATCTCAGAGTTGTGCTTCAGACCCTGAGAGACAGCCAGTTGTATGTCAAGTTTTTGAAGTGGGAGTTTTGGTTGGATTCAGTAACTTTCTTATACCAGGTTGTATCCGCAGAGGGAATTCAAGTAGATCCTAAGAATATTGAGGCCGTCCAGAACTGGCCAAGACCCACTTTAGCTACAGAGATCGGGAGTTTCTTGGGTTTGGCGGGATATTACCGTCAATTTGTGGAGGGGTTTGATAAATTGGGGATTTAGACCTCAAATTGAGATCGGATTCCAAAACCAATTATATAACCGGGCTCAGAGGTAAATGGGTAATCGGATTTTAGTCAGAATTTCGGGTTTGGACCAAGCGATCCTGGGTGTTGACTTTTGTTTACTTTTTCAAAAATGGCCTAAATTAAATTCTTTACAATCGTGGGTAGTTCCTAAGGCTTTATTTTAATTGTTTGGTTGGTAATTTGCTAGATTCTATTGGTCCAGGGGCTTGTTTGAAGGGAAAATCTGTGATTGAGCTTTGAGTTGGCCGTTGGAGCGAGATAAGTGTCATGGTTAACCTTGGCTCTAGGGATTAGGACCTAATTGTCTATTTGCTACGTGTTTAGAGTTTGGGTACGTATAGGTGAGGTGACGAGTACCTATACGTTATTGTCGAGTTATAGCATGCGGGTGGGTCTTATTCTTGTAATTGTTGCTTTCTTGATCATATTATTTCATGCTTAGACTAGTTAATTGTAATATTGATCCTTATTAACATGTTTACGGATTTTGGTATTGATTGATGTTAAATCAAGTTGAGGTTGGTATTGTGGAACCGAATGTCAAAGTAAGATTTTATCTTGTTGTTTCTATCTCCTTACTGTCATTATTTATTATTTGGTGAGGGAGAGTGTTAATGCACAAAGGGTGATGCCGTGCCGTTTCTATTGACTTTATGTGAGGTTGAGAGTGTTAATGTACGAAGGGTGATGCCGTGCCGTTTCTATTGACTTTATGTGAGGTTGAGAGTGTTAATGTACGAAGGGTGATGCCGTGCCATATTATGAGAGTTAATGCACGAAGGGTGATGTCGTGCCATTTCTATTATATAATGGTGAGAATGATAGTAAAAGAACGAAAGATAATGCCGTGCACTTTTCCTTTATTGTATTCATGGATTCTTGTTGGTTCATGGTATATTTACTGTTCAAGTTATCTTTCTGCTGTAATTCTGTATCTCGCATTTCACCTCAACATGTTTTCCCTCCCAATATTACCTATTTAGTTCTTTAATGTTACTTGCATATACATTGTTAAACTGTACATGTTTGATTGTAGGTGTATTGTCTTAGGCTCGTTACTACTTCGTCGAGATTAGGCTCGACACTTACCAGTACATAGGGACGGTTGTACTGATATTGCACTCTGCACTTTCTGTGCAGATTTTGGAACCGGCTCTAGTTGATCGAGAGTTAGATGTTGGACCCGTTATCCGGAGACTCAAGGTAGATCTGTCGGCCTTCACAGACCTTGAAGTCCCTGTGTATCTTTTCTGTTTTACTGTTTCTTTCATTCAAACAACTGTTAAAATACAGTTGTATGATTATAAGTAATTCGAAAATACTTGTTCTTAAAAGACTTCTCCATCCTATTCAAGAGTTACAAAAATAGCTAGAACTAAATGGGAAAAGTATGAAAAAATATCTCATAATATATTTAATAAGAAAATAGATTATGTTCGTGCTCAAGTATCAACTCATAATGAAATCTTAGGTGTCAAAATCTGGATTTTATATACCAAAAAAAATAGGACATGCTATATTCAAAACGTACAAAATATAGTAATAATTATCGTAAAGGTAGTGTAGACAATAAATTGCGTCGAGAAAATTAAAATCAAGACCGAAAAATATTGCAACAATCGTAGTATTTTATTTCGAATATTATGAGTGTACAATCTCAATGAATCCTCTGATTCTTCTTTCAATATAAATTCAAGGACCTTTGAGCTTGATCTTGAATTTTAATTTGATTTATCCATCGCGAACACTTTGATTGTTTCCACGAATTTTATCACGAACAAGTAGCCTTGATCTTGAATGCCTTGTATTTGATTTGACTTCCTTCTTGATCTTGAATACTTGAATTGTTCTTCGTTCTTGAGCTTGGACTTGATTTGTTCTTCGTTCTTGAACTTGAACTTGGTTTCTTGAAGCTTGTAGAGAAATTTGCGGTGTTTGATCCACGAGCTTTCTCTTGCTTCTTGTTATAACTTCTGGTCCCTTTTCTGAGTTATGAAGACCCCTATTTATAGTTGTGGAAGGGAGGAGTTGTGATAAGAACAAACTCTTTCCAACCAATCAAATTGAAGTGTGACATGACCACATTTGATTGGCCAGAATATGTCACTTGCACACGTGGCGCGATTTCATTGGCCTTTTAATGTGACTTGGCATGAATTACCATTTTGACACGTGGCATGGTCCTATGAGCTCTTCCATTTAACGTGGCGTGCCACGTCATTTGACACGTGGTATCGAACTGGGCCTCTAGGAAGATGATATATTGGACCTAATAAAGTGGGTTTATCACTTTCGCCCAATTAAATGGGCTAGCCCAATGGATTAAGACTTCTTTATTAAGGGGAATTTGGAGCCATATCCTACATAGCAGCCACCTTTTAATCTATACCCTATTTGTAAAAATTATTGATTTGGTAGCTAGCTGTCAAAAAATCCGCACTAATATGACCATTCTACCCCAGGCATAACATATAAAAATTACGCACCTCCGTCTCTTCTCATATTTGAATCACGCACACAACACTTCACCGATCCTCCTCCATCACTCCGTCTCTTCTTAGATCTTCTCTCCCAAACCAGAAATTTGAACCATACTCAAATACAAAATTCAATTTGTATGTTTTCGAATCTGACTGATGTTCATGATACCTGATATTTTTTACTAAACAATTTGTTTTTTTGGCTAAACTTCAGCACTAATAATATGCTTAAGTTATGTACTGTGTTCTATAGTTTTTTGATGAGTTTTTTCAAGAAACAATTTCTTTAATTAAGGTACTTTTTGACTTTATAAAAAAATAATATTAAAACAAACGCAGAAAAACATTCAAAGTATCTTGTGCTGAAGTTTTTTAGTTCATTTACTAATACTTCAGCAACAAATGTGCTGAAGTTTTTCTCCTGGATACAATAGTTTTGTAATGACCTTTTCGAAAAACCTCAGCACAAATATGCTGAAGTTTTTAGTTCATTTTCTAATACTTCAGCACTGAATGTACTGAAGTTTTTCTCCTTGATACAATAGATTTGTCATGAAAAACCTCAGCACAAATATACTGAAGTTTTTTAGTTTATTTTCTAATACTTCAGCACTGAATGTGCTGAAGTTTTTCTCCTGGATACAATTGATTTGTCATGAAAAACCTCAGCACAAATATGCTGAGTTTTTTAGTTTATTTTCTAATACTTCAGCACTGAATGTGCTGAAGTTTTTCTCCTGTGCTATGTAATTTTCTCGTGCATGCTCAAGTTAAATATCTTTTGTGCTTAACTTTTGTCCTACATTAATCAGTTTTTTCATGAGCTTTGTTCTATTGTTCATTTTCTCAAACTTCAGATTTTTTCATAATTAAATTCTTATGCTAATACTTGACACTAATCATGCTTCTCTAGGATGAGCTCAGTTTGTGTTGTACTTAATTTCAATGGGAGGTGGACTACTGACTTCAAATACTTGGATCATGATACAAAACTTGCTCTTATTAATAAACAAGTATCATTCAATTCTTTCCTGAAAAAAATTAGTGAAGTTACAAATATTGATTCAAGCGGATATTCTGTAAAGATATGGTTTGATATCAAACTAAATACAAGCAAAGGTATGCTTGTAACTTCAGATGAAGAACTCAGTACTTGTATACATTTGATCAGTACTGATTCAGTCTACAAGAATTGTCATTTTGTCGTCGAAAAAATACAACGTTCTGCAACATTCAGCCAATCTCTTGACAATATAGCAGATTCAGAATAATTTGGTGATTATCAACATGATCAGAATATAGAATGCTACAACAATCACCCCCTCCTCCAATAAATTCATACCAGTTTGTGAATGAGCAAGAAGAAGAAGGGCAGCTAATAATGCAAATTTACAACCAACACACAATCCAACAAAATTTAAGCAACAACGAATATGAAAAAAATATGGAATTAATAGTAGTAGNACTTTAATATGCTGCAATAGAACAACAACAAAAGAAAATTATAAGTATGAATTGAGCATATAAGTATGAAAATTTTGAAAAAATACATTACAAAAACTTAAGCATATTGAGCTTTAAGTTTTAGGAAATAATCTAAAAAAGATGCAGCAAGTTTGATTTAAAAAGTTAGAAAATAAAAATAGAGACTGCATGTCAAAACTTCAGCATAAATGCTGAAGTTGTTTTNTGTTAGATCATGTTCAAAGAGATATGAGCTGAAATGCATTGAGGAGCAATGTGGTTGGATTGTGCGTGCTACCAGAATAAAAAATTCCACACTTTTCAGGGTGATAAAATATCATAACAACCATGAATGCTCAGTTGATGCAAGAAAATCATATCAGAAGCATGCTACATCAAATTTTATAAGTGATCAAATTTTAGAACATGTTCGAGACAAAAAGATAGAGGTTACACCAGCCTTTGTAGAAAATGAAATGAAAAAGAAATTTGGAATTGACATTGGATATCACAAGGCATGGCGTGCTATTCAAAAAGCTATTGCTTGCATAAGGGGAACACCGGAAGAGAACTACCAGATTCTTCCTTCATACCTACACATGATGGTACATATAAAAAAAACCCAGGAACGTACACAAGCATAAAAAGAGATGAGCAGAATCGGTAAGCAAAAAAAATACCAACCATCAGCATGAAGTTAAACTTCACACCTTATGATTTATTTGNACATTAGGTGATTTCAACCAAATACTCTCCAGACGAATCCTTTTCTCTTTTTTAACTGGTTTTCTTTTTGGTTGCTCTTCCTGCTATTCCGTCACAACTAACTGCTGCATTTCAGCTGCAGGGGAAGATTCCACATCCATGCTAGCACCTACTTCAACAACTCCCTGCTGTTCCATTCAGCTAACTGTTTGTTGTTCAGCAGCAGGGGGAAATTTGATAGTCCCTTCTGTACTACCCATTGAAAATGAACATATGTTGAAGTTTGGAATATCATTGTTGTCCCTCATAACATTAGGAGGAATGGAAATCTTCGTTCTTTTAGGATTTGTAAGAAGTTGCGATGCACCAGATGATATCTGCAAAAGAAAGGAAAATATATACATAAATACAACTGATACAAAACACACATTAGGCAAAACAAAATAACTTGTAATTGAATTGCAGAAAATAACTACCTGGTCTAAGTGCACAAATTGTGTTTGAACAGATCCACTTTCACTGGGCTTAAATTTGCCTATATCTTCATGCAAAAAAAAAATAATTTAAATAATACTGACTAAATTTTATAGAATAATACAAACACAAATTCACACCTGTTTGTGAGCCAACAGGTGTGAATAAATGTATTTCTCCTTTTTTATATTGCCTAAGAATCTCACCCATTTCTTTTGAAGTTACATCCAATCCTTCTAAATAATAATAAAAAAATATACAAAAAAAATAAAATAAAGTAATTTCAAACTGTAAAAAATATACTTGGATCAAATTTAATAAATTCATGATCTATAGAATACCTTGACATTTGTCTCGCACTGTGGTTTCCTGCACGCTTTTGTCGATAGCAGCTCTAGCTTCATTCAATTGTGCAGCAACATCAAGGAGTATTTGAGTATTCTCTGAAAAAATTTTATCAACTCTATCTTCAGAGAGTTTTTCACTTGTATTAACTTCCACTGCATGTTCATAAAGAGTGGAGACAGATAAATGACCTATATATATTATACACACACACACACACACACACACACACACATATATATATATATATATATATATATATAAATATAAAAAAATTTTATACCTGTACTATGAATTTCCT
>ML385397.1:0-18537 GCA_005239525.1 Nicotiana knightiana | reverse complement strand
TATATATATATATATATATATACACACACACACATATATAGGCGTATATAATGCCATCTGGTCATGGGTCAATGTAAATGAATGCAATGCAATGCATGAGAAGTACGTCAATAAAATATTTCGGAGTGTCATAAGACCATTATGCCTTTGATTAATATCATGAAATAAACTTTATCAACTTACGTATTTTCTGAGACCCATGAACAGTTGATAGAATAATATGACACATGGGGAATCAAGAACATAAGCATCTCTAGTATTTCTATGAATAGAGTCATTTATGGAAATTGTGCATGTTCTCGTTTCGTTTGTGTCGTATAGGTCATGACAAAAGAAAGAAGAGATATCCTTCAAATACCTGAATCGATTCTCTTGACAGTCTCTTTAACACATGTCAATTGTAACAAATCACGTAATGGCGGATCGAATTAGGGAAAAATTCATATGATATTCTTGAGAAAGATTGCATCGTACTCCTTTAGAATCGCAAAATCTTATGTTGCTAAGGTGCTAAGAAATGTTGTTGGAATTGTTTTGTTTCAGGATTAACGTCCGTTGAAGCCAAAATAATCGTTGGAAGTGTTGGTGTGTTGATTCAAGCATAATCTTCTTGATTTTTGATAAGTCTTTTACTAAGTGGGGGTGGGCCCCACTTGTGGCTCCACTTGTGGCTTAGTTGGCCAAAGCATTTTCCATGTTTTGCCACATTTCATGTGAATTCAAGAGGACATTCATATAAAGTCCTTGGGCTGCCACGTTAATGAGGTTCAACTTTATCCGAAGTCATGATTAATTAACCATACTTGATTAACTTGTTAATCTCTCACTATCCAATATTTAATCAATTATCCACATAATTAAGAATTATCTCAATTTACCTGAAATACTACTTATTTTTAGCACACTTTATACACCGTACTATCATGGCCATATAATACCTTGTATGGCACTAGTCCATAAATACTGGGTATTTTAGCTCGGGCCGTATATTATCCCAAAATGACAAACTTCGACGAAATTCATTTTCTTCGATTCTCTTACCCTCTCACCTTCACGAATTAACTTATCACTTGTTTGAAATAGCGTACTACTTATAATCCCAAAATAAATCGCATTCCCGAACTTACGTCGATTAACTTACGATGAAACTTCAACGTACGAAAATGTGGTACTGTCGCGATCCCAAATCCTATATCGGCCATGATGGCGCCTATCGTGGAACTAGGCTAGCCAATATATCGCAAGTTCACAATTTCTTTTAAAAACGTCCCATTTTCGAAATCTGAGCTTTTCATAAATATACAGAACTACTGATTAAAGAAGGTCATCATTGAACAATACTGAAATCCCCAAAATCCGGAGCCAACGTGTCATGAGCATCTAGTGAAATAATCCAAAATAAACTATTATAATACAAATCTCCGAATCAAAGCTAAATACACAGAAAGGGAAAACAGAGATGCTGCGGACGCTGGACAGCTACCTCTATATCATGCAATCCGGCTCCGCTGCGGACGATAAAGGCTAATGCTCGAGGTCTGCTCCTAAATCTGCACACAGAGGTGGAGGGAGTAATGTGAGTACACCAACTCAGTAGTAATGAAAATAAATCAGGTATGAGCAGCAAGAACCATATAAAATCAATGTCATCAAATCACAGGAGGCACAGCCTTAGTTTCAAATAGTATAACATAGATGTATGAAATCGTCATGCCTTAAATATCAACTTCCGAAAACCCTTTAACAATATTATATACATAAGCTCAGAATGAAAGTAGTGGAATCATCAGTAGCCCCTTGGGCAAAACATGTATCATAATCAGCCCCTCAGGCATGCCACAAAGTCACTCATAATCAGTCACTCAGCACCTCACAGTCACTCACAATCAATCACTAAGCACCTCACAGTCACTCATACCTCCCAATCACTCGACACTCGGCACTCGCACTCTGTAGATACCTGCGCTCACTGGAGGTGTGTACAAACTCCGTCTTCGGAGGGGCTCCTTTAGCCCAAGCGCTAAATAAATAGCCAAATCATGGCATCAATCGCTCTCAGGCTCTCGGCCTGTCTCATATCATAAATATCCTCACAACATTGTCCCTCGGGTGCACTCAGACAGACACTCTCAACACGTCACTCGGGCCATAAGTAAAACGGGGTTCTCGACCCGAAAATTGTATTTCATTTCAAGAAAAAGTAATATCAACAAATAGGAGTGTCAACAATTTCACAAGAAGACTGAGTGTAAAATCATAGTTTCAAGTAGTGAGAATATCAGTAAAGTAGCCCCCAAGGGGTTAAAACAGATCGGCACTAAGCCCCAAACATGATTCATAGCCCAAATATTACACAATTCTTTTAGAACATAATTAACATAAGGTTTTGAGTAAATATGCAACTCATTAGTTGCCGCGGAGAGGACCTAGTCCAATCCAAAAGTTAGTATGCACCACATACTTGTCATCCGATATGTGCGCCATTCTAGAAACAGCAAGAAATACGAAGTCCGAGGTTCCATACCCTCAGGACAAGATTTATAGTCATTACTTACGTCTACCGGGACGGGACACTAGTCCGCTATGCCTTTGCCCCTCAAATTGGCTCCCGATTGCTCCGAATCTAGCCAAAATCAGTTCAACATCATTAATATATACTCAAGGAACACAACCCAATCGAAAATTATCAATTTAATCAAAAATCTCGAAATTCAACCAAACCTGAACCCCGGACCCACATCTCGAAATTCAAATAATTTTTACATCATTAGAAACCTCGTCCTCCCGCGATTCTATACATACCAACAACACCAAAATCGCATCAAATTCAAGCCTATGAACTTTGAAACTTCAAATTTTCGCCAACTATGCCGAAATCAACCAAAACACCTCCGATTGACCTAAAATTTTGCAGACATATCCAAAATGACATTATGAACCTGTTCCAGCTTCCGGAATTCCATTCCGACCCTGATAGCCTTTTTTCCACTGCCAACCGGAAGTCGCCAAAACTAACTTTCGCCAATTCAAGCGTATTTCTACACCGGACATCACAAAAATATGAACACACTCCTAAGTCCCAAATAACCTAACGGAGCTATCCGAGCCATAAAATCTGCATTCCGAGGTCGTTTATCAATAATTCAACTCTCAGTTGACTTTCTCAACTATTAGGCCACTTTAAAAGGCTAAATGCCTAAACTCTCACCATAACCACTCTGGACCCAAACCAATTGATCCAACACATCAAAAATAAGATAGCGATACTTAACAAATGCAGAAATAGGGGAAACGGGGTAAATCTTATAGAACGACCGGTCGGGTCGTTACAGGTACGTAACATCTCATTTCTGATCTTATATTAATTTACTTGTGGCGTACTTCCACGTACGAAAACATGGAGTGTAACATCATTCCCCCCTTTGGAACTTTAGTACTCCTCTTTCCATCTAGGTGACTGTTCTGTGAATGAATCCCAAAGGCCAGGGCAGTCCCCCTTTTAAGCCTCTTTCTCACACCACGACTTGCAGTCGGAATCCTTCTAATCTCGTAACTATTGCAACCTTCCATCATGCAGCCTTTACGACTCTAACTTTGTATGTGTGCTTATGCGACTCTTCCCTTCTCTTTCCTCCAGCTTTTAGCCAATCTCTAGGCTTCACTTTGTGAACATATACAAAATTATGTCAAGTTGTCCCTCTGGCCGTCATTAGCTTTACTACCTCTAAGTAGGCCATACTATGCCATAATTCTTACTTCGACTTATCGCTACTAAGGTCTGATACCGAACTCCAGGTTACTCTCTATGATTATCCTATATGCATAAAGCTAAATCCTTTAACTCTTCTTCATTACCGTTCATCTTACGACTGATAGCCAAAACTTCTAATCTTTGTAGCTGAGGACGGTCTGGGCCAACTCTGCACCCCCTCTATCTTCTTTGGATCAACCTGAATCCCCTCACTAGACGCCATGTGCCCCAAGAAAGCGACCGATCTCAGCCAAAACTCACACTTGGAGAATTTCGCATAAAGCTTCTTCTCCCTCAATCTCCGTAACACAACTCTCAAATGTTGAGCATGCTCTTCCTAGCTATGAGAATTAACCAGGATGTCATCAATGAACACAATGACGAAGGAATCAAGATAAGGATGAAACATGTTGTTCATCAATTGTATGATCGCAGCTGGGGCATTGGTCAGCCCAAACGACATAACCAAGAACTCATTATGACCATACCTGGTCCTGAAAACAGTCTTCGGAATATCAGAATCCCGAATCCTCAACTGGTCAAACAAATCATCAATACGAGGCAAGGGATACCGGTTCTTCACCGTAACCCTATTCAACTGCCGATAATCAATACACATACGCATGGACACATCCTTCTTCTTAGTGAACAACACCGGTGCACCCCAAGGTGACACACTAGGCCGAATGAACCCCTTATCCAGGAGCTCCTGAAGCTGCTCCTTCAATTCCTTTAACTCCGCTGGCGCCATACGATATGGTGGAATAGAAATAGGTTGAGTGCCTAGCACCTGGTCAATACCAAAATCAATATCCCTGTCAGGTGGCATGCCTGGCAGGTCTACAGGAAACACATTCGGAAAATCACGGACCACGGGAACTGAATCAATAGTGGGAGTCTCACCGCCGACATCCCTCACGAAGGACAAATAAGATAAACACCCTTTCTCAACCATGTGCCGAGCCTTCAGGTAAGAAATCACCCTGCTAGGCATATATTCGGAAGAACCTCTCCACTCAACCCTCAGACACCCTGGCATCGCTAAGGTCACGATCTTAGCGTGACAATCAAGAACAACATGGCACGGAGATAACCAATCCAGGCCTAAAAGCACGTCAAAATCGACCATGCTGAGTAACAGTAGGTCCACTCGGGTCTCCAGACCCCCAATAGATATAATGCACGATCGATACACACGGTCCACAACAACAGTATCGCCCATCGGAGTAGACACATGAACAAAGGTGACTAGAGACTCACGGGGCACATCCATAAAACTGGCAAAATATAAAGAGACATAGGAATATGTAGAACCAGGGTCAAATAAAGCCAAGGCATCACGACAACAAACTGAAACAATACCTGTGATCACGGCATCTGAGGCCATAGCATCCGGCCTGGCTGGAAATGCATACATGCGAGCCTGACCTCCCCCTGCTCGACCTCCCCCTCTAGGGCGGCCTCTGGCTGACTGACCACCACCCCTGGCTGCCCGGGCGGCTGGTGAAGTGACTGGAGCTGAAGTCGAGGACTGGCCCCTCTGCTGAGAAAATCAACCGGAACGACGGGGACACCTCCTCCACCCGTGCCCGAACCCTCCACACTCAAAACAGCTCCCTGGATCTGGAGGCGGGGATTAATAGAAAACCCTAGCACCTGCACGGCCACTGGAAGACTCATGTATAGAAGAACCCTGAACTGGGGGTGCTTGAGCTGTACTCTGAGCTGGGAGGGCACCAAATGAAGTACGGCCTGACTGAGAACCACGGGGACCCTGCCCCGAAGATGCACCACTATAAGCTGGGCGGCCTGAATGGACGGCCCCTACCCTGCTGAAATTGTCCCCTGAAGGGAGCACCACTGGAACTGCTCGAACCACAAGGCCTCTTAGCCTCCCTCTCCTGGCGGCGAACAGACTCAATATCTCGAGCTATGTCAACAACCCGCTCGAATGAAGAACCTGATACCCTCTCTCGAGTCATAAGCAACCAAATTTGATAAGAAAGACCATCCACAAACTTCCTCACCCTCTCCCTATCAGTAGGGAAAATCTCAGTAGCATACCTAGACAACTCGAAGAACCTCATCTCGTACTGAGTAACGGATAACTCTCCCTGGCGCAGCTGCTCAAACGGCCTACGATGCTCCTCTCTGTGGGACTAAGGAATATACTTCTCCAAGAAGATAGTAGAGAACTTCCGCCACGTAAGAGGTTCTGAACCAACTGATCTACGCCTCTCGAGGGACTCCCACCATGTAAAGGCAGAACCCGCAAACTGAAATATAGCAAATCAGATCCCACTGGTCTCCAAAATACCCGCGGTACGCAGTATCCTCTGGAACCTATCTAGAAATCCCTGGGCATCCTCGCCCTCTATACCGCTGAAAGTCGGAGGCTGAAGTCTGCTGAATCTCTCCAACATGCGCTCCTCATCCTCAGGCATAGCAGGGACCACATAATCCTGAACCGGAGCAGCTAGCTGAGCTGGGGCTGCTCCCGGTGCCTGAATACCTTGTGCAGCCTACTCATGTGCCCGGGCAGCTGGAGTCTGATTGCCTGCCTCGGCCTGAGCTGTAGTGGTAGAAGAAGACATGGCGACTGCCTGAGCCAAACTGGTGCATACTGTCAATATCTGAGACAGGGCTTCCTACAGACCCGAAATAACCATAGGCTCTGCTGGTGCCTGAGCCTGTCCCGCTGGGATACCATCGGCGGGAACCTGATCATGATCAATAGGGGGATCCTGAGGTACTGCCTCGGCTGCTGCGCGGGCTAGCCCCTACCTCTACTACAGCCTCGACCTCTCGCTGGTCTAGCCGGTGACTGGTCACTTTGATCGGTACGGTGCGTCCTCACCATCTATGAGAGAATGAAACAACGTAAGTTAAGATTTCAAGAATCAATAGATCAGCATGAAAGAGCTTAAGAAAGATAGAATGTTTCCTAAAAGTTCGGCAGCCTCTCAAAGATAAGTACAGACGTCTCCGTACCGATCCGCAAGACTCTACTAAACCTGCTCATGACCGTTGAGTTCTATGTAACCTAGGGCTCTGATACCAAATTATCACGACCCCAAATCTTATACCGGCCGTGATGGAGCCTATCGTGGAACTAGGCTAGCCAATATATCGTAAGTTCACAATCTCTTTTAAAAACATCCAATTTCCAAAATCTGAGCATTTCATAAATATACAGAACTATTGATTAAAGAAGGTCATCATAGAACAATACTGAAATCCCCAAAACCCGGAGCCAACGTGTCATGAGCATCTAGTGAAATAATCCAAAATAAACTATTATAATACAAATCTCCGAATCAAAGCTAAATACATAAGAAGGGAAAACATAGATGCTGTGGACGCTGGACAACTACCTCTCTATCCTGCAATCCGTCTCCGCTGTGGACGATAAAGGCTAATGCTCGAGGTCTTCTCCTAAATCTGCACACAGAGGTGCAGGGAGTAATGTGAGTACACCAACTCAGTAGTAATGAAAATAAATCAGTTTTGAGCAGCAAGAACCATATAAAATCAATGTCATCAAATCACAGGAAGCACAACCTTACTTTCAAATAGTATAAGATAGATGTATGAAATCGTCATGCCTTAAAAATAAACTTTCGAAAACCCTTTGACAATATATATTTTTCAACAACTTCAACCGAAAGGTCTAGCATAAAAATGAAATGAATCATATAAAGGCCCCTCAGGAAAAACATATTACATAATCTTAGAATGAAAGTAGCAGAATCATCAGTAGCCCCTTGGGAAAAACATATATCATAATCAGCCCCTTGGGCATGCCTCACAGTCACTCATAATAAGTCACTCAGCACCTCACAGTCACTCACAATCAATAACTCAGCACCTTACAGTCACTCATACCTCCCAATCACTCGTCACTCGGCACTCGCACTCAGTAGGTACCTGCACTCACTGGGGGTGTGTACAGACTCCATCTTCGGAGGGGCTCCTTCAGCCCAAGCGCTAAATAAACAGCCAAATCATGGCATCAATCGCTCTCAGGCTCTCGGCCTGTCTCATATCATAAATATCCTCACAACATTGGCCCTCGGCCGCACTCAGTCAGACACTCTCAACATGCCACTCGGGCCATAAGTAAATCGGGTTCTCGACTTGAAAATAGTATTTCGTTTCAAGAAAAAGTATAATCATCAAATAGGAGTGTCAACAATTTCACAAGAAGACTGAGTGTAAAATCATAGTTTCAAGTAGTGAGAATGTCAGTAAAGTAGCCCCCAAGGGGTTAAAGCATATCGGCACTAGGCCCCAAACATGGATCATAGCCCAAATATTACACAATTCTTTTAGAACATAATTAACATAAGGTTTTGAGTAAATATGCAACTCATTAGTTTCCGCGGAGAGGACCTAATCCAATCCAAAAGTTAGTATGCACCACACACTCGTCATCCAACATGTGCGCCATTCTAGAAACAGCAAGAAATACGAAGTCCGGGGTTTCATACCCTCAGGACAAGATTTATAGCCATTACTTACGTCTACCGGGACGCGACACTAGTCCGCTATGACTTTGCCCCTCAAATTGGCTCCCGATTGCTCCGAATCTAGCCAAAACCAGTTCAACATCATTAATATATACTCAAGGAACACAACCCAATCGAAAATTATCAATTTAATCAAAAATCTCGAAATTCGGCCAAACCCGAACCCCGAGCCCACAGCTCAGAATTCAATAATTTTTACATCATTAGAAACCTCGTCCTCCCGCGATTCTATACATATCAAGAACACCAAAATTGGACCACAATTTCCCACTCAAATCCTCAAAAGAAAAATAAATTTTTCCATGCACCCTTCTTCCCCAACTTTGGTTCAATTCCAGAAATTTTATGGTTTAATCACTTAGGAATTGACATTAAAACGAGTTATGAAGTTGAAAATTTTACCTCCAAGTGATTCCCTTGATTTCCCTTCAAATCCCTCTCAAATAGCTCTCAACTCGCATGCAACAATGGGGAAAATATAAACCAATTTCGCACTTCATGCCTTTTAAACATTCTGCCCAGCTAAAATAATTCCTTCACTGTGATGGCAAACATCGGCACGCGATCGCGAAGAACAAATCTGTTGCTGCATCAAATTACCCTACGCGATCGCAAACATCCTCACGTGATCGTGATTCATCATAGCATAAACCCACGCGATCGCAAACCACTCTGCATGATCGCGAAGAATAACAGCTCAACTCATACACACGCCCCTCTAACTCTACGCAATTGCAAACAACACCACGCGATCGCACTGATCAACTGCCTCATACTCACACGACCTCCACCACGCGATTTCATATAACAAAAATCATGCCTCACTATTTTACCCTACGCAATCGCAAACATCCTCTCGTGATTGCATAGAAGGAAACCAGAACCTCACACCAGCAGAAATCTGCCCAGAGTTCAAACTAAAAGTTGGTCTGTTAACCACCCGAAACACACCCGAGGCCCTCGGGACCTCAACAAAACATGCTAAAATATCCCATAACATCATTCAAACTTAGTCAAGCCTTCAAAACACCAAAAACAACGCAACAACACCAAAATCGCATCAAATTCAAGCCTATGAACTTTGAAACTTCCAATTTTCGCCAACTACGTCGAAACCAACAGTAACACCTCCGGTTGACCTGAAATTTTTCAAACATATCCAAAATGACATTACGAACCTTTTCCAGCTTCTGAAATTCCATTCCGACCCTGATAGCCTATTTTCCACTGCCAACCGGAAATCACCAAAACTAACTTTAGCCAATTCAAGCCTAATTCTACACTGGACATCAAAAAAATATTTTGAACACACTCCTAAGTCCCAAATCACCTAACGAAGCTATCCGAGCTATAAAATCAGCATTCCGAGGTCGTTTGTTAGTAATTTAACTCTCAGTTGACTTTCTCAACTATTAGGCCACTTTAAAAGGCTAAACGCCTAAACTCTCACCATAACCACTCCGGACCCAAACCAACTGATCCAACACATCAAAAACAAGATAGCGACTTAAGAAATGCAGAAATAGGGGAAATGGGGTAAATATCACGGAACGACTGGTCGGGTCGTTACAGGTACGTAACATCTCATTTCCGATCTTATATTAATTTACTTGTGGCGTACTTCCACGTACGAAACATGGAGTGTAACATCATTCCCCCCTTTGGAACTTTAGTACTCCTCTTTCCATCTAGGCGACTATTCTATGAATAAATCCCAAAGGCCAGGGCAGTCCCTCCTTTAAGCCTCTTTCTCACACCACGACTTGTAGTCGGAATCCTTCTAATCTCGTAACTATTGCTACCTTCTATCATGCAGCCTTTACGACTCTAACTTTGTATGTGCGCCTATGCAACTCTTCCCTTCTCTTTCCTCCAGCTTTTAGCCAATCTCTAGGCTTCACTTTGTGAACATATACAAAATTATGTCAAGTTGTCCCTCTGGCCGTCATTAGCTTTACTACATCTAAGTAGGCCATACTATGCCATAATTATTACTTCGACTTATCGCTACTGAGGTCTGCTACCAAACTCCAGGTTACTCTCTATGCTTATCCTATATGTATAAAGCTAAATCCTTTAACTCTTCTTCATTACTGTTCATCTTAAGACTGATGGCCAAATCTCATCTCGTACTTTGTAACTTTTACCCATCCGTTGTTGATTCACCTCAATGTTGATCTACAATCATCCATTGATAACTTGAAATTTCTTACGTAATATATTGCCACTAGGGTTTACGTTGCATCGTGGAACATTTGAAGTGATTTTCCTGATCCACTCAGGGGCGATACTGTACTTCAATAATCATATTTTATAGCATTCCAATGTGATTCACCTTACGTGGGTATTTTAATTCCGTACAATTCATGAAATACTCTTCAAATTATTACTCAATCGAAGGCCCAAACGTCATCCTTTATCTATCTCAATTACACCCTCTTTGCACTACCAAGGCAGCATTTCATCTCTTCTAAATGCTATTAGTATTAGACTCTTTTGAGTTCATTCAGGCTATACTGAGCTTTGTACAACTTAGAGAACACTTCAGCTCTCTTGTTTTCATGGGCTTAATCTCGAGAACTTATTCATTATCGTCACCTTCTCACTCACCTTTTCTTATCCTTACTCATGTCTTCCTAAAACCTTGTCGCTTACCATACTTTAGCTTGCGACCTACACATATCTATTTATACTACTTGCAACTTTCCTTCAACTTACTTGCACCATAGATTTCCTTATGTTATTTTGGAACATCAAGCGAGATTTCACACCATCTCTAACTCTTGTTTTCTCTCCTGACTAGGCCTCTCAATACCTAGAGACCATAGGCTGGAAAATATACCATTGACAATGCTGCTATCATTCCTGGATACTGAATCCCCGTTCTTCTAGCCTTCTATCCGAAGTATGGACTATTCACAACCTTATGCATTTGAGTATCTCGTACGTTGTTCACCTTTACCTTACTTACTTAAAATCTCGCATCACATATTTTATCTCTTTCATAACCTCCATTCCACATAGGTATGATTCACATCCACAACTTGGAGCTTTATTATAATACTACAATCCAATGGGAGCTTCATACTGACTTTTTATGAGGCTATTACTTTTCTAACTGGCTTTATCGTAGAGTTGTTATAGACTATGGTTGTTGTACTATCTCTCTTAGACCTCTGATTTTAAGGTTGGTCCTGCAATGTTCTCGATCAAAATTTTTATGACTTTCTAGGTCCAATAATCAGACTCCTGATTTACTTAGTTTATGTAACTCTTTAGTTTCCTCTTCCCTTTGATCAACCTTCGTATAGGCTTAAGCTATCTTCCAATATGCGGCTCATGGTATTAGTTATTACTTTAGTCCTTCATGGATGCTATAGAATATACAGGATATAATCTTCTAAAGGTTCAATTCTTTTTCTATGACCTGGATTCAATTCTTTGTTTTAACTTATATCGGAGTCTTTTACGGCTGTATGATTGTCAACATATATGTATACTCCAAAATCGCAAGTGCATTCATAACGTAACCAACTCTGGATCATTGATCGAATAGTTCATTACTTTTCCTGGTCGTCTGCCTCCTAGTTGCGTGCATATGAAACTTATCTTAGTTCCCACGCATGCCGGAATTTTCGTACAACACATGTGATCTCGAATATTACTTTTGACTTTACTTCCCGTTCGTTAGCCACGGTAGGTGCCATTTTTTATAGCGTGCATACAATGTTGTAGTGAGACTGTTTTACATTACCATTTTTTTTCTCCTTCGAGTTACCATGTTTAGGTTGAAGCCTTCTTCCTTATTTCCTCAGTTAGTCTTTTGTTGCATTACTTAGGGAAGACCTTCTGACTCTTGTAAAACTGTGAGCTTATTACATCGCATACCCGATGGAATTCTTGATGTTCGTACTCATCTATAATTGTCTGTTGTTCTTATATCCACGCCTTTGTGCTTGTAGGGTTGCTTTTGAACTGATATTTTGACTGTCTTCCCAGTGGCACTCTCTTTTATTTCCATAACATGCATACGATACCTTTAATTATCCCAACTCCTATCTGAATATTTCTCAAGTATTACAATGACATTACTGCGAGGCTGAATTCACTATCTTGAGTTTTATCATGTTTATCTTGCACGATCTGCTGACTCATCTGTAGCCTCTTGTTTAGCCATAACTAGGCTCTTCCTGAATCAACTACCAACTATTCGTTGGCCCATTCTCATATCAATGTTCCGCGTAGTCTTTCTTGGTTTATTTCCTTTGTTTTAACTTACCTTTCGCACTGGCTCCTTATACATAAATAACATCCGGGGAAGGAACTCTTACTTCCTTTCCTTGACGTCGTGTTTTCATAATTTTTTGGAATCGTTGCATATCTGTAGGCTTTGAATAACTGCAATCTCATCCCTTTCTCATTTTTATCACATTCTTCTTTTACCTGTTCATCTTTGGTGTCCTTTCACATCATCGATGATCCTTACTCGCCTTGCGGTAATCCTTCTGTATTAAGGATAACAAAATTTCCTTACTCGTGGAGGGTGACACTTAGTGTAACTGGCACATACAGTCCTTTAAGCTTAACTTTGCTCTAATGATTGCTTTAGGGAAGTTTCTTCTTGAATAACCATTCTCTGAATTTTTCATGAATCTTCTTCTGTTGTTTATTATGTTATCACAGGAACAAAATCTAAAATTATCATTATGTCGACCATTATCAACTCACACAGTCCCTAATTCATGTTTAGTTTATCTTGTTCACCAGCCCACACTGATTTCTAGTACTCTGGGGTCTAACTTTTCCTTCTGGTAGTCGCGTTGGACTCACGAACTTATTTCTCAAAATGACAGGATACAACTGTATGGCCTATACTCTTTTGTTGTCTCCAGGCCTGGCACATCTCATCTTTTCTTTCCCTTGACTATAGACTATGTAATATTGTCATTTCTTTGTTTTATTTTTTTATTTTTTTACTGTTGTCATCCAGGTATCACATCTTACTCATAATGCTTAATTAATTCTCTTTTTATTCCCCGCTAACATTTATGTCTATCACTTTATTTTGAAAACTCGAACAAGATATTCTTTTGCTCTTAGCTCTCCTTGCTTCATCCATTAACTCTTCGAGTTGCCTAACATTCTCTCTCTATTAGGGACGGGAGCCATACTAAGATAATTTTTATCCCTTCCAGGCTTCCAGTGCTTATCTTTGTGGTACTCATATCTAGCTGTACTATTTTATAGTGCACCATCTGGGTGTCTCACAAGGAGATCTATTAGCACATTTGTAATATCCTTCAGAAAGGTCAACTAACACAAACAATTCATCCACCATTTTGGGTCACTCTAACCCCACCCAGATCCTGATATCCCTTCCTTCTCTTGAACCATATCTGTAGCTCCCATAGGGCATAACTAAGATCGATGTAGCCAATTGTACATACCTCTGTTACTATTGAATGTAACTCAAAAAGCTTATATTCCTCTGACTGAATTGTAAATACTGTTAACCTTCATTAACTGGGCGTCTCATACCCTTTTTCATCTTGCTTCTTTTGCTTGTTGAAATTTGTATTTATCTTCTGAACCTCTCATTGTCTTACACCATAAAAGTGGATAGGTATTCTTACCTCAAGGTTCCTTATCAAGAGTCTTACACGTCTTAGTACACACATGATCTACTGAAGACCTTACATTTACTTATCATAAGCATCGCGAAAAATTGAGTCCCTCTAACTCAACTCTTCCATAGCCACATTCAATCTCTTACCAACTGTCTTTCTGGATGTAGGTATCGTCTTATTACGAATAAAATAGAAGTTAGGAATCTGAATTCTTACAACTAAGCGCTACCACACGATATAGAGTAAGAAAAAAAGAGTGACAGTCCTAAATTTCATGTAGCCTCCGGCTTATAAGTGTGGTCCACGATACACCCATAAACAAGACTCTACTAGACACGGCTTGTAGACTCCCTAGGACGGAACTGCTCTGATACCCCTTCTGTCACAATCCAAACCGATGAGCCGTGACGGGCAACCGGTACCTTACTCAACTGAGTACCAACGTAACGTATCTTTCTTATTACATCATCATATATAGTTGGGCCAGAAGGCGCATCATGATACAAAAAGAGTAAACATGAGGGAATACCTAACATAGAATGACCGAACCTGATATAGAAACTTATATCTGTGACATATGGGCCTATAAGACCAACATGATCCATTATATACTTTAAATATAGGCTGACAAGGCCATACAAATATCTGTACACATGACATCTGTCTACAAGCCTCTAAGAGTACATACTTATCATAAAGGTCCGGACTGACCCCGTCGTACCAATCAATACATGTATTAATCATACTGACCAAATAAGCAACCTCGGATCAATAGAGTGCATCAACGTCTTCTGCTGAGCTGATAGCCTACTTGGAGGACTCTCGACCGGTCTATCAGGACTTGCGGGCATGAAACGCAACATCCCCAGGCAAAAGGGACATCAGTAAAAATAATGTACCGAGTATGTAAGGAATGAAAATTAGTAAATAATAGACATGAGAGGAACATGGAGTAAAAGACTCGACATGTAAGTCCGAATAACTCTGTAAATAATGAAATACTCATAATGTCATGTATATGCGTATGTATGTCATGTCGTGCATAGGTACATATATTCATAACATCACCAAGCCTCTGAGGGCATCCCATCATATCATCTCGGCCACTGTGGGAAAATCATCAACGTATACCAGTTGATCAGGTAGTGGTGCGTATATAACGTCGTAACCTTTTCACATATCCTATATATATATACGCATATATAACGTCATCTGGTCATGTGTCAATGTAAATGAATGCAATGCATGAGAAGTACGTTAATAAAATCTTTCAGAGTGTCATAAGACCATTATGCCTTTGATTATCATGAAATAAAATTTATCAACTTACGTATTTTCTGAGACCCATAAACAGATGATAGAATAATATGACACATGGGGAATCAAGAACATAAGCATCTCTAGTATTTCTATGAATAGAGTCATTTATAGAAATTGTGCATGTGCTCGTTTCGTTTGTGTCATATAGATCATGCCAAAAGAAAGAAGGGATAGACTTAACATACCTGAGCCGATTCTCTTGATAATCCCTTTAACACATGTCAATTGCAACAAATCATGTAACGGCGGATCGAAGTAGAGGAAAATCCATATGATATTTCTTGAGAAAGATTCCACCATACTCCTTTAGAATAGCAAATTCTTACGTTACTAAGTTGCTAAGAAATGTTGTTGAAACTTTTTTGTTTCAATATTAACGTTCGTTGAAGCCAAAATAATCGTTGGAAGTGTTGGTGTTTTGATTCAAGCATAATCTTCTTGATTTTTGATAAGTATTTTACTAAATGGGGTGGGGCCCACTAGTGGCTTAGTTGGACAAAGCATTTTCCCTGTTTTGCCACTTTTCATGTGAATTCAAGAGTCACATTCATATAAAGTCCTTGGGATGCCACGTTAATGGGGTTCAACTTTATCAAAAATCATGATTAATTAACCACTAATCTCTTGATTAACTTGATAATCTCCCACTATCCAACAATTAATCAATTATCCACATAATTAAGAATTCTCAAATTACTTAAAATACTGCTTACTTTTAGCACACTTTATACAACGTACTATCATGGTCATATAGTACATTGTACGTCACTAGTCCATAAATACCACATATTTTAGCCCGGCCCGTATTTTATTCCAAAATGACAAACTTCGACGAAATTTATTTTCTTCGATTCGCGTACCCTCTCACCTTCACAAATTAACTTATCACTTGTTTGAAATATAATAATACTTATAATCCCAAAATAAATCTCATTCCCGAACTTACGTCGATTAATACAATGAAACTTCAACGTAAGAAAATGCGGGACGTAACATCTCATTTTCAATCTTATATCAATTTACTTGTGGTGTACTTTCACGTACAAAAACATGGGGATAACATATCCTCCCGGTCATTTTGAGAATTTAAGCTCTGTTCTACGGCATAATGTCCTGAACAGCTTCATATGGTTATTTTGGACTTAGGCGTGCGTCCGGATTTGGATTTGGAGGTCCGTAGGGCGATTTGAAGTATTTCGGCGAAAGTTGAAGTTTGGAAAGTGGGAAGGTTTACCAATAAGTGTATTTGGTTATATCGGGGTCGGAATGCGATCTCAAGAGTTGGAACAGCTCCGTTATGTCATTTGGGACTTTTCTGCAAAATTTCATGTCATTCCGGGTTAGTTTGATTGGTTTCGGCACAAGTTCTCGAAGTTGGAAGATTTGGAAGTTCATAAATTTGATTTGTGGTGCGATTTGTATTTTCAGCATTTGATGTGATTTGAGACCCCGAGCGAGTTTGTGTTAGGTTATAGAACGGGGTCCCGGGGGCCTCGGGTGTGTTCTGGGTGGGATACGGATCAATTCCTCCTATTTTTGAACTGTTGTTTCTGATTTATGGTGTTCTTCTTCGTGATCGCGAAGCTCCTTTTGTGTTCGCAAAGTGTCTCTGCTGACCGCCTCAATTTCCTTCTTCATGTTCGTGAAGTATGCCTCGCGATCGCGTAGCTCTGCACATATCCTTCTTCGCGTTCGCGTTCGCGTTCGCGTTCGCGTCCTCCATTCCGTGTTCGCGTAATAGAAACCAGGCCAGAGCACTGATGGTCTTTACTCTTCGCGTTCGCGTAGGTTCCCGTCTTTCTTCTCTGCATTCGCGAGTGTGTCTTCATTTTCACGAAGCACTTCCTGGCAGCCTCACTTTTCCTCTTTGCGACCACGACTCTTCTTTCGCGTTCGCGATGCACAATCACTGCAGAATATAAGATTTCCAAATCGAGAGTTAGGCCATTGTTATCATATTTTGACTTGTAGAGCTCGGTTTTGAGCGGATTCCTTGTGGTTTTTTCAAGGAAATAGATTGGGTAAATTATCTTCACCTAGAATTTAATATATTCCATGATTTTATCTTCATTTTTATCATTTAATTTGTGTTTTGAGTGTAGGAAAATGGTGGTTTTTCAAGAAAGTTTTCAAAATGAAAAATCATGATTTGAGGGATGAAATGGTATCAGAAATTGATAATTTTAGTATGGTTGAACTCGTATCGGAATGCGTGTTCGCGGTGTGAAATTTGACGGGTCCCGAGGTGCGGGCCCGGGGGTCGACTTTTGGGATCGATTTTTAGATTTTGATAATGATTGATACTTTATGATCCATAATAGTTCCTTATGAGTTTTATTTGTGTATTGAATATTTTGGTTTGATTTGAGCAGTCCGGAAGTCATTTCACCCGAGAAGTTCATTTAGAGTATCGGTTTGTGTTCTTTGAGGTAAGTATCTTGCCTAACGTTGTGTGGGGGAACTACCCCTTAGGATTTGAGTCTTCTATGTTGATTGTAGCCTGTGTACGCGAGGTGATGAGTACGTGCTCGGACTTATTTGTGAAAATTGGCCTCTTAGAGTTCCTAGGTCCTTGTATTCATTGAATATGCAGTTGTTCTTGTTATGATTACGTTCCTTAAATTACTTGTTTCACATTTATCTGCCTAATTAGAATCAATTTCTTCATGATCCACTCTTATTGTTTACTTGATCCGTATGTGCCTCAACTGAAACTGTTATTTCTTTCATTGCCATGTTATCTTTTCCCTAACTGCTTATCTTTATTTGAAGTTGTAGTCATCCCTTTTGTAAATTTTCACCCTTAATTGAGGTTATGGTGATCTTCTCGCTGCATACCGTTATTTGAATTGGCTGTATCTCTTCCGTAATTGTCCAAACTTAAAAGAAGCTTAGATATCCTATGACTTAGTGGACTTTCCCTTATTTAGAATTATTTGACTTGTGTTAGTTTCTTGTTGTTGAACCATACATTGTGGGACCATTGTTACATATTATTTCCTTCCTTGTTGATGTTATTCTTATTACGCCTAGTATTCTTTATTATGGTTATTCCTTTTTAACTAGTTCTACCGTTTCTTGTGATCGAAGGTTTTTGAGTTGTATTACTTGACGTATTATTTTCATTGTTGATGTTGTACTTGTTATGGTGGCGCACGAGGTTTCTTCCGTGCGGTTGTTGTTATTGCGATGCACGAGGTTTCTACTGTGCGGTTGTTGTTATGGGTTGCACGAGATTCTGTTGTGTTGTTGTTACTATTGATATTTGCACATGCGGTGTGACAAGGCGGGATATATATATATATATATA
>ML385392.1:0-44010 GCA_005239525.1 Nicotiana knightiana | reverse complement strand
AACCCTGGAATATTTGTCTCTACTGAATACATAACAATAATTCTTGTCACTTGATAATTAGTTATTTCATAGAATCTTAGTATAAAATAGTTGCATCCCTGATTTTATTTTGGCTTGATTAGATAACTATTAGAGTGATTTAGCAAGTAGTTTACACAAGTCCTTGTGGGTACGATATCTGGACTTAAAATCTTATATTACTTGTCGACCACGTACACTTGCGTGTGCATTGGGAAATCAACCAACAAGACCCCATGTATTGATTAAGTACCAAGTCTAACCTCGACGGAGTATTTACGAGGCTAAGACGAGGCATTAACTATTTAAACTGTGAACAATATATAATAAAGCAGGAAGGAAATTCTAAACAAAAAAAAAACAATAATCTGTAGCAATGAATAAAATAACTCAACCACCTTTTCCAGGTCTCAGATAAAACTAATTCTCACATAAGTTTCCAAATTTCCAAATTCCACTTCGAAACATCCGTAGGTACATAATATGATAAACAGTAAAGTAAAACAGTAAGTTTTCAAATCCTTGTGTTCAAAAATCAGTAAAACATAAATGTGCTCCCTAATTACTCTTTGTTCCGGCGTGCAACTCGCTCCCACCTGTCCACCCTTATTGCTCCTACCAATATATATCACTCTTATTTCACATGTTGCGGCATGCAACCCGATCCCACATGTCCACCCTTATCACTCCTTGTTGTGGTGTGCAACCTGCTCCCACTAAACAATCACATCTCTTTATTTATAAAAAAGTTTTTCACAATTTAAATCAATGCCTTTCACAATATCTGTGTCTCAACAATTCTAAATAAAACAAGTTTCACTTTAAATAACAGTAAGAACAAGATATGAAATAATGACAATAAAGCAATGAGTGTTCCGGCCTTTATTTTATAAATAATAAAACATGAATATTCTCCCTTATTGCTCCTTGTTGCGGCGTGCAACCCGATCCCACCTGTCCACCCTTATTGTTCCTCCCTATATATATATATCACCATTATTTCTCCTGTTGGGGCGTGCAACCCGATCCCACCTATCCACCCTTATTACTCCTTGTTGCGGCGTGCAATTCACTCCCACCAGACAAATCACTTTTCATCTCTTTATTTATAATATAGTTTCACAAATCAGATTCCATACCTTTCACAATACTTAAATCCCAATTATCATAAACAGGAAACTGTACTATTCAGAAATTTCACCAATTGTCACTAGACAGCAAAACTAACCGAAATATATAATGTAACACTAAAACCCAGCTCAAACAGATGTACCACGGTGTGACTAAGAAACAAGTAACACTTTCAAAATACTTGAAACAATATTTAACAACAAGTTGAAGAACCAAGTATACATGAAGGCATCAATGATCATAAAATAATTAAACTAGGGATCAATTAAATTGGAAACAGGGAAGGGATCATGTTCAACAAGTAATTTGGTGGTGCATAGATACTCGTCACCTCATCTATACACCACACACATGCAGATTCACATAGCATTTAATTTGGGGATTCCTATTCCCTCAAGTCAAGGTTAAACCAAGCACTTACCTCAATTTCAAAAGCAAATCACTGCTCTAGCACAACTTTTCCTTTAGAATTTGCCTCTAACCACTCGAATCTAATCAAAATTGGTTCAATATCATCAACTATTTCTTAAAAGAATTAACTTTAATGAAAAACTATGGTTTTCCTATGTTTTCTTATCAAAATACACAAATCGACCCCGGGCCCGATTAGTTTAAATTCGAGGTTCAGACCAAAACCCGTTTACCCATTCTCCCCTGTGTCCATATATACAATTAGTTTTGGAATCCGACCTCAATTCGATGTCAAAATTCCCAAATTTCTAAATTCCTAAGTTCTACCTAGAAATCCCAATTAAAAGTTGTTAAGGATTGAAAGGAATTGGTTAGAGATAACTTACCAATGATTTAGAAAAGTTTGGGTATTTGGAAAATCGCCTATGGAGGTTTAGGGTTTGAGAGAATTGAAAAATGGGTGAAAATCCCGTCTAAAATCTCACTTAAAAGGTTGCAGATGTTGCATTGCGATCCAGGGTTCGCACGAAGAAAACCTTCGCATTTGTGAACAAGGAAGGACTGGAAAAAGTCGCATTTGCGACAAAAAGTTTGCAATTTCGAACTGGGCATCGCAATTGCGACGAAAAAGTTCTCATTTGCGACCACACCAGAAACAACAGTTTTTCCCGACACGAAAATGAGCATAACTTCCTCATACGATGTCCAAATTCGATGATTCTTTTTCTTATGGATCCGTAATTATGATAATGATCTAATGGTTCAATAAAAACTGAATTTAGAGATCATTTTCTTAATGTGGTATCATTTATGCTCGAAGAAATGACTATGAAGTATCAAAAACAAGCGCAACATAGCCTAAACCTATCTTAAACTCACCTAAGCCCTCGGGGCTCTAAACCAAACATGTACGCAAGTCTAAAAACATCATACGGAATTGATCGTGTGGTCAAATCATCGAAATAACATTAAAAACTATGAATTTAACCTCAAAACTCATGATTTTCTCAAGAACATTTCAAATTCACTATCTTCTCAACCAGACGTCCGAATCACGTCGAATGAACTCCGATTTCCACCAAATTTCACAGATAGGACTTAAATATCATAAAAAACTTGTACCGGACTCTGTAACCAAAATACGGGCCTGATTCCAATGAGTCCAAATATTAATTAATTTTTTTATTTCTTTTAAAAACCAACACAAGAATTTTCTTCTTCAAAAATTGTTTTCTAAGGCTAGGGACCTCAGAATTCAATTTCGGGCATACGCCCAAGTCCCATATTTTACTGCAGACCTCCCCGTTTCATCGGAACACAGATCTAGGCCCAGTTACTCAAAATATTGACCAAAGTCAACTAAAACCAAATTTTAACTCTAAAAATTTCTATTTCTCATATTTTTACATAAAAGCTTTCTGGTTTGCACCGTGAGCATTCATCCACAGGAATTTGCACCGTGCCCCTTCAGGGTTTTGCGGTGGCACACCGGCACCTGAGGCAGCTGCGACATTGTCTCCGTGGTCCTCAGGACCGTTGTTTTCATGTACCTTTACTGAGTTAGACATATCGTGGCCTGAAATTGAAGATTTTTGGTCAAGAAAAAATGTGAAGAATAACTTGTGTTTTTAGAAAACCAGCACTAAAACAATCACTATTATTTTTAGCCCTACAGTGGGCGCCAAGTTGTTTACCTCGAAAATGGTAATTATAATTATATTTGATTATGTGGTTCTAAAAATACGTGATCTATTTTAACACAGATTGCTTAGGCAGTAAATGCTGAGTAGGAAGTGGAAAAAACGAAATAAGAGCGATAGGAACGAAATTATGCAAATCGGGTAACGGGGAGACCAGCCTCAAGGGTTGTCAGAAAGGCCTCGGCGTCGAGATTTAGAAGATTGACTATGGGCTATTGATAACAGTCTAACAGTGTTGAAGGCCTTAAGGATGGCCTATTTATGATCAATAACGAGTAATAAATGGAGAATAATTCAAGAACACAATAAATAAGAAACAATTATGAAGCAATTGTAGAGAATGTTTTTGTTAGAGAGCAGAGGATGTTCTTGTTTTTGTATTGAATATCATGTATGTTATAAAGTGACAAGGTTCCCTTTATATATAAGGGGGAATCCCAACATAGTATATGTGTAATTAATGCAAAGAGATACGGCTGGTACAACCATTTAATGCCACAGTACGGGCGTGTACTATTCTGTGTATTTTGTCAGCTTTAACAACGTGACGCTTGGGAATTTACCGCCTTTCCATGTTGACGTTCAATATGTACTGCTTCGAGGTCGAGGACCTTCAATATGTATGGCCTCGAGGTCGAGGACCTTCGATATGCCCCTTGATACCAAAATAGGGGCCTTCGAGCCTTCATTCTTATCGAAATGGCCGTGAAATCGGGCTCTCCATTTTAGCCGTATACAAAAATATCTGACACATGAAATAACAGAACAAATGTTTTGCCTCAAGAGGAACCTACATAACAGGAAATAGTAGTAGAGATACAAGTGACTAATCGAGGCAAACATGCAGTTGTTACTTAAGGATCAGTTGGTAAAAAGAATCGTAAGGATATTAACTATGAAGAACTAGTTAGAAGAAATCCATTTGCACCCCTGACAATTCTGGAAAGGCCATCAAATGAGAGTCATTAGGGACCACCTTCTAGTAGTGATGAAGCTCAAAGGCAGCTGAGAGTACCAGTCCTATTAATCATAATCCTCCATGATTATTATGTCCTGGAATATAAAAGGACTGAACAAGTCCTACAAGCAACGAGAATTTAAAAATTTCTTGTCGATGAATAAAGTACATATGATAGTTTTCCTAAAGACTAGAGTTAAGAAACAAACAGCAAAAACAATACAGAGGAAGATGGGTGAAAGTTGGAAGTTCAAGGATGATTATGCTTATGTGCCAAATGGTAGAATTTTGATAGGATGGAAAGTGGCAAGCGTTCAAGTCACAGTAATGGATTGCTTAGACCAGATGTTGAATTGCATAGTAAATGATAATAATTCACCCTTTACCAGCTACATAACCTTTGTATATGGACTACACACTATTCAGCACAGAATCCCACTTCGAAGAAGATTGAAGAATATTCAAAGTAATGGACCTTGGCTCATAATAGGTGATTTTAATAGTGTGCTACATGTGGAAGACATACTGAATGGAATCCTAGTTCACCAAACAGAGATAACTGACTTCCAAAATTGTATTGATGAAATTGGTGTGGGGAAAACCACAAAAAGAGGATGAAAATTCTCAACAAGAGGGATGTACATATTAGAATATATAGTCATATGGATTGGGCTTTTGGGTATGCTGATTGGTTTCAACAGTATAATGGTGTGGAGGCTATCTACATGTTACTAGGTTGATCTGACAACTCACCTATAATGATAACCACTGATGTTGTTAAGATGAGAGTGAAAAAACCATTTAGACTACTATCTACAATGATGCAATTACAAGAGTATAAAGAGGTAGTACAGGCTAATTGGAGTCAACAGATACAAGGTCACACAATGTATTCAATATGGAGGAAGTTGAAGTTAGTAGAGCTGCAAACGAGGGGCCTTCAACAGGAACACTCCTCATTTGATCATAAACTAGGTCAATTGAGAGACACTCTGAAGGAGGTACATGGAAAGCTTAATTAAGACTTTAACAATTCACTGATTGAGGAGGAAAGATGGACCGTGTAACTTATAGTGAAACGGGAAGCAGTACAGGAACAAATACTGAGATAGAAGTCTAGGGCCACATAGATCAAATTAGGGGACTACAATTCTAAAGAGTTTCATGCTTATATGAGAGCCAGTCAAGCAAGAAACAAGGTAGCATGCATCTATAATGAACAGTAGATCAAGATTTTTTAGCCTAAACAGATACAACAGGAGTTCACTCAGGTTTTTCACCAATTACTAGGTAAAGAAGCAGATGAACTACCAAGCATTGATATTATTATAGTTTGAAATACCCCATGTCTAACCATGAATTAGTAGCAAAAACTCTTACAGCTTGTGACACATGAGGAAATAAGTCCGATTGTGCAAAGTCTTCCTAGTGACAAGGAACTTCGTATAGATGGATATCCTGCTGAATTCTTCAGAGAATTTTTGCCAATTATTGGAGGGGAGGTCACAGAAGTAGTCCAAAAATTCTTTGAAACTAGCAGAATGTTGAAAGAAATTAATTGCACAACAGTCACTTTTGTCCCCAAAGTTCAGAATCCTACTTATGTGAAGGAATTTGGGCCTATTGCTTGTTGTTATACATTGTACAAGATCATTGCTAAGGTAATCACAAATAGGCTTAAACTAGTCATTGATTTACTGGCAGGGCCTTCATAGTGTGCTTTCATTGAAGATAGAAACATACTTGACAAGGTTCTAATGGCACATGAGTTGATTAAGGGTTACTCTCAAACAACGGTCTCTCCTAGATGCATGATCAAGTTGAATATAAGTAAAGAATATGATTCAGTAGAATGGAGCTTTTTGAGATCAATACTACTTGAGTTTGGGACTCCATACAAAAAGGTAACATGGATCATGGAATGTGTAACAACTATCAGTTATACACTACTACTGAATGGTGGCTTAATTGATATATTTGAAGCAAATAAGGGTTTAAGGCAAGGAGACTCTCACGACCCAAATTCCCAAACCATGGATCGTGATGGCGCCTAACACAAAACTTTCTAGGCAAGCCGATGTTAGAATTTGATTAGCTATTGTTCCTTTTGTTAATTATTTTAATGAAATAAGAACAAATTTAGAATAGATTAAATCTAATGATTTAAGATGATTAGCATTCCAAAAATAAAATGATAAATAAATAAATAAACTGAACCACGAACTAAATATATAACTATGGAACTACACCAGGGTCTGGTGTCACAATTCATGAACTACTAACGAATACTGAAACTAAATGTGCTGAAAGAAATAATGTATCTACTTCGAATGAAATAAAAGAGTGTCTAAGTGAATAGGAGATGACTAGAGGAGTATGCGGATGCCAGCAGATCTACCTCGTGTCTCCGAACAAAAGTGCGCAGCTACTAATATCTCCTAACTTTGGCAAGTACCTGGATCTGCACAAAAGAGTGCAGAGTGTAGTATCAGTACAACCGACCCCATGTACTGAGTAAGTGTCGAGCCTAACCTCGACGAAGTAGTGACGAGGCTAGGACAAGACACCACATAAAACCTGGACATTGAAATCATGCTAACAGAAAATAATAGCAATTAATGTATATAACCAACAATTAAAGGGAAGGGAGCATGCGATAGGGAATGTTCTACATAAGGAATGAGGAAAACAATAAGACAAACACAGATAGTGATCAATAATAATTTTAGCAATCAAATATAGAAAGTAAACTTGCACGGCATCACCCTTCGTGCTTTTACTCTCAGCCTCACCAAATAATAAATAGAATACACGGCATCGCCCTTCGTGCTTTTACTCTCATCATCACTAGATTATAATTAAGAATTGCATGACATCACCCTTCGTGCTTTACTCTCTTCCTCCTCTTATAAATAAATCATGCATGACATCACCCTTCGTGCTTTTCGCTCTTCCTCGCAATATAATTAAGTTATGCACGGCATCACCCTTCATGCTTTACCCTCTTTTTCACGATCTCATCAAATCATAAGCAAAATAAAAGGGGATTTCACGAGAAAAAGTATTTCATCATAATTTCTATCACAAGAAATCAATATCTCATCATGGTTACTATCATCATTTATCATTTCAATCTTAACTCAATGTTCTCAACATTTCACTAAAAACAATAATCGCAGATGATGGCCTTTAAGACAACCAGAATAACAAGGAATTGCATGTACTCGCATGGTATGACTCGACCACAACGTATAGGTACTCGTCACCTCACATATACCTTGGATTTAGCAAACAAACAGGTAGGAAGTAGTCATACAATACCTATTCCCTCAAGCTAATGTTAGACACAACACTTACCTCAATTCTGCAGGCCACTCACTACTCAATTACCATTTTTCCTTTCAAATTCACCTCCAACACACTCGAATCTAATCATAATTAGTTTAATATCATTAATTAATGCTAAAGGAAGTAACTTTACTGCAAATTATGATTTTGTTTCTATGTTTACTCAAAAAAGTTAAAACCCAACCCTGGGCCCGCTTGGTCCAAACTCGGGGTTCAGACCAAATTTTGTTTACCCATTCACCCCCTAGCCCGAAGATGCAGTTAGTTTTGAAATCCGACCTCAATTCGAGGTCAAAATCCCATTTTTACAAAATTCACTAATTCTACCCAAACCCTCAATTTTTTACCATGAAATTTCTTGATTTTTGATTTAAAAGTGATGAAAAACATTGGGTAATTGAAAGAGTAGAGTTTAGAATTGATAACCTACACTTTGGGGATGAACTTTGGTGAAGCAAATCGTCTCTAGGGCTTGGTAGTTCGAAAAATAGGAAGAAAAAGAGTTTTGTCCGTTTTAACACTATTTTAATATAGCTGGGCAGGCCTTCATCGCCCACCCGTGTTCGCATAGAGTTAGGCATGTTGGCCTTCATGTTCGCAGTCATGGGGACATGTTCTCATAGAGGAAATTTAGGTTCCCATCCCCCAGGATCGTTACACTACGCGTTCGCATTGACCAGATCGCATTCGCATATGCTCTCTCCCCCCCAGCCCATCGCATTCGCGTCAGGGGTCCAGCGTTCGCATAGAACGAAAAGGCCCAGCTAAATTTTTACTCTATGCGTTCGCGAAAGATGCTACGTGAACGCGAAGCACTAAATAACTGGGCACCAGAAAATAGAAAACCAGCAAACCTTCCTAAGTGTAAAACATTCTGTGGGCTATCCGAAACTCACCTGAGCTCTCAAGGCTCTAAACCAAACATGCACGCAAGTCTAAAAACATCATACGGACTTGCTCGTGCGACCAAATCATGAATATAACATGTAGAACTATGAATTAAACCTCAATACTCATCATTTTTCTCAAGAACACTTAAAGTTCACTATTTCTCAATCGGACGTCCAAATCACGTCAAATAAACTCCGATTTTCACCAAATTTCACAAATAGTATTCAAATACTATAAAAATTATGTACCGGACTTCAGAACAAAAATACGGGCCCGATACCAATGGTTTCAAACCTCATAATTTAATTTTGGGCATATCCCCAAGTCCCATATCTTACAGTGGACCTCCAGGGATCGTCAGAATATTGATCTGGGTCTGTTTACTCAAAATATTGCACAAAGTCAACTAAAATCAAGTTTTAAATTCCAAAAATTACTATTTCTCATATTTTCACATAAAAGATTTTTGATTTTATGCCTGGACTGTGCATGCAAATCGGGGTAAATAAAACTAATCTTTTTATAGTTAATAAGCCTAGAACAGAGACTTAATTCATAAAATGACCCCTTGGGCCATCACAATCTCCACCTCTAAAACAAACGGTTGTCCTCGAACGGACATAGAAATGGTCGGCATAACTCTTTTGCCTGGACTTAGCTGCACAAAGCCGATCCTGTATAATATTGACCTTATCTAAGGCCTCCTGAACTAAGTCTGCACCCAATAACAGAGCCTCTCCCGGCTCAAACCACCCAATTGGCGATCTACACCGCCTACCATATAATTCCTCATAAGAAGCCATATGAATTCTCCACTGATAACTATTATTATAAGCAAACTCTGTTAATTGCAAAAATTGATCTCAAATGTAACGACCCGATCAGTCGTTTTGAGCTCTAGCGCGTCGTTCAGTGGTTTGAAATTGTGAGCAGCTTCATTTAAGGTATTATGACCCGTGGGCGTGGTTGGAATTGTATTCCAGGAAGTTTAGAATTTATTTGGAAAGAAAATTCTCATTTCAGAAGCCTTAAGTTGGAGAAATCAGTTAAGATTAAAATTTTTGAGTAAACGACCTCTGAATCAGGATTTGAAGGTTCCAGCAGGTTCGTATGATGATTTCGGACTTGGATGTATGTCCGGCTTAGGGTTTGGATAACCCGGAGAGTTTCGTCGTATATTGTGGAAGTTAGCATTTTAGAAGGATTTCATGAATTTGGGCTAGAAGTGCATTTCAGTGTTGTTGCTGTCCGTTTGGGATTACGAGTCTGGGAATGGCTACGTATGGTGATTCTGGAACTGGGAGCGCGATCGGAAGTGAAGTTGGATGTCCGTAGGTCATTTTGAATTCATTTGGCTAAAGATAAAAATTTGATGGTTTTTGAGAAATCTGACCGTAGGTGGAAGTTTTGTTATCGAGGTCGGAATTCAATTTCGGAAGTTGGAGCAGGTCCGTAATGTTGAATATGACTTGTGTGCAGAATTTGAGGTCAATCGGGTGTGATTTGATAGGTTTTCAAATCGAATGTGGAAGTTTTGAATTTCAAGTTCTTAAAGATTTGGATAGGAGAGCGATTCGTTGTTTTAATGTTGTTTGATGGGATTTGAGGCTTCGAGCAAGTCCTGTTATGCTTTGGGATAGGTTGGTATGATTGGACGGGGTCCCAGGGGGCCCCGGTGGATTCTGGGTGGTTAACGGATCAAGATTTGAAGTTTGAATAAGTTAAGATATGATGTCATCTGGTGTGACCGCACCTGCGAGGATTTGGCCACAGGTGCGGAGCCACAGGTGCGACTTGGGTGCCGCAGGTGTGAGAGTGGGCAGGCTTGGCTGGGAACCGCAGGTGCTATGGATTTTCTGCACCTGCGAACCCGTAGGTGCGGACAGTGGGGCATAGGTGAGATATTGGGCTGAAGTTGAGGAAGCCGCAGGTGCGGCAGATTGGTCGCACCTGCGGGATCGCAGGTGCAGATGTAGGACAGAAGGTGCGGAAATCGACCTGGGCAGAATGTTTTAAAACAAGAATTTGGGTTCATTCGTCTTTATTTCTTCATGGCTTGGGCGATTTTGGGAGAGCTTCGAGAGAGGATTCCTTCATGCAATATCAAGGTAAGTAAATTCCTCCTGTTTGCAAGTTAAATACAAGATTATATGTATGAATTAGGCATGGAATTGGTAGGAATTTGGCAAAATATTGAAGAAACCTAGAAAATGGAAAAATTGGATTTTTAGCCACAAATTGAGCATGAATATTTGAGTAAATTATATATTTGAGTTAGTAAGGCTATGGGTAGAATGTATCTTTGAGAATTTTGGATTTTCAGGCACGTGGGCCCAAGGGCATTTTGGTCATTTCCCCGGGCGGGGTAGGGAAAGTATATAATCTGAATTTGTTGTGAGAATTAGGACGTATTTTCATTGCTTTGCCGTTATGTGGTAGTTTCGGAGCATTATGCGTCCATTGGAATCATCGGAAGGGCTTGGAAGCTGGTGTTGGAATTTCGGAGCGAGGTAAGTCTCCTTTCTAACTTTGTGAGGGGAAATCGTCCCCCTAGGTGGATTAATTCAGTACATGATATTATCTTCAGGGGCTACGTACGCACGACGTGACGGGAGTACATGCGTAGCTACTATTATGCCATGTCAGGGTAGCCTAGGACCCACTAGCATGCTTCATGTGTGTACATGTAACCTTGCCTGTAATATGAAACTACTGATATGACCGAAACGTAGTTGAATGTATAAAATGAAGCTAGAGTTAATATTGTTAACCTTCTAGAAAGAGAATTTATCTCTATGGATATTTGTGTACCTGCACTAGGTTGTAGCGTGGAATATCATTAAACCTGACAAATTAGTTTCAAAAACAAATGATTTCAAAACCTATATTTATGTTTCTTTTAACAAGGATTTTACCGCTATCCTGAGGAAACTGTTTTCTTGATAAAATACAGATTTAACATGTGGATGTGTAACTTTGGGTGCCTGAGTCGCTTGAGTGATTTGCGAGCAGGAAGACCCTGTATTTGTGTGTGTATTCATATGAGCACCTGAGTCGCACGTATGATTCGCGAGCATGCTAGCCGTATTATGTTAACCGCATCGCATTATCGATTCGCGAGTGGGGCAGATAGATGCCTCTATGGTTCGAGCTGCTCGACCCTTGGCAGTGCAAATTTTATTATTGTTGGTCTGCGCCGTTCGACCCTCGGCATTGCTTGCGCATGATATTTGCAGCGTAGTTGCTATGATATTTGCCTGATTACTCGCCCGAAATATTAAGTTGTTTATTGAAATGACAGAGATTTAAAGTTATTAAAAACACTTTTGGAAGAACTTAATCCTTCCCGTCGATTTATTATTACTTGATTAAATGACCGTGTTGATTAATTGTTAATATGGTGAAGATAGGAAGTGTTAAATGTGAACGAAGTTGAAAGATGTTTAGATCATGTTTTATATCTATGATAAAACCATGCTTAGTGTCACTCTTAAATATTTTAAATGGACATTTAGTAAGTGTCTAATTTGACCTCTCGTCACTACCACTCCGAGGTTAGGCGGGCGACTTACTGAGTACACGTTGTTTTTGTACTCATGCTACACTTGCTGTGCATTTTATTTCACAGGTACTTTCATAGCAATGCGGAGGATTTGGAGACTTAGGCGAGTTGCATCATCCGGAGGCGATTCGTAGCTGACAGAGTCACGATCATACTGTATCTATTTCATTTTAAATTTCCTTGTCCAGTTGTATTTCGGATAGGATTTGTAATAGTTGTATAAGTTCTTAGAAATTGCTGATGTACTTATGACACCGGGTTCTGGGATATGTATTGGGATATAATTGCTTAAGTGAAATATTTAAATGACTGTTTTTAATTAACAAACTTTTATTTGATTATCATGTAATAAAGTGAACGGAAATGTTTTCATAAATATTAAAACCGGAAAGTTATTTCAATTAATTAATGATTTTGCTTGCCTGACATTGATGTCCGGTGCCATCACGACCTTAGGGATTATGGGTTGTGACACCAAGAACATCCAAAGTCAATAATACAAGCGCGGAGCATATCCTCTAAAATCTGAATAGTATGCTCGGACTGCCTGTCCGCCTGAGGATGAAATGTGGTGCTCAGCTCAACTCGGGTACCCAACTCACGCTGAATTTCCCTATAAAAGTGTGAGTTAAACTGCGTACCTCGATCAGAAATGATATATACGGGCACAACATGAAGGCAAACCATCTCTCGAATATAAATCTCTGACAGCCGCTCCGAAGTGTAAGTACTTGCCACTGGAATGAAATGTGCTGATTTAGTCAACCTATCCACAATAACCTAAAATGCGTCGAACTTCTTCTGAGTCCGTGGGAGTCCAACAACGAAGTCCATAGTGACATGCTCCTACTTCCACTCAGGAATGTCTATCTGCTGAAGTAAACCATCGGGTCTCTGATGCTCATATTTCACCTGTTGGCAATTCAAACGACGAGCCACATAAGCAACAATATCTTTTTTCATCTTTCTCCACCAATAATGCTTCCTCAAGTCTTGGTACATTTAGGTTGTACCTAGATGAATGGAATACATAGAACTGTGAGCTTCTTCAAGAATCAACTCATGAAGGCCATCAACATTAGGCACACATATACGACCCTGCATCCTCAAAACACCGTCATCTCCAACTATAAATTTTTGGGCACCACCGTTCCGGACTGGGTCCCTAAGGACCATCATATGCGGGTCATCATCCTAACGGTCTCTGATACGCTCGAATAAGGAAGACCGAGCAACTATACAAGCTAGAACATGGTTGGGCGAAATATCCAACCTCACGAACTGATTAGCCAACGTCTGAATATTTGAAGCTAACAGTCTTTCACCAACTGAATGCATGCAAGGCTGCCCATACTCACTGCTTTTCTGCTCAATGCGCTGACCACCACATTGGCCTTTCCTGGATTATACAGAATACTGACGTCATAGTCTTGCAATAACTCTAGCCATCTCCTCTATCTCAAATTAAGATCCTTTTGCTTTAACAAGTACTGGAGGCTACGATGATCCGTGTAAACCTCACATGGCACGCCATAAAGATAGTGCCACCATATTTTCAATGCATGAACAATGGCTGCCAACTCTAAGTCATGGACAGTATAATTATTCTTATGAATCTTTAACTGTCGTGATGCATCTGCTATCACCCTGTCATCTTGCATCAATACTGCTCAAGCCCAACACGGGAAGCATCACAATATACCGTGAAAGATCCTGAACATGATGGTAACACCAATACCGGTGATGATGTCAAGGCAGTCTTGAGCTTCTGAAAGCTCGCCTCACACTCACCCGACCATTTAAATGGGGCAACCTTCTGAGCCAATCTCGTTATCGTGGCTGCTATAGATGAGAACCCCTCCACAAAATGATGGTAGTATCCCGCCAAGCCCAAGAAGCTCCTAATTTCTATGGCTGAAGTGGGTCTAGGCCAGTTCTTGACTGCCTCTATTTTCTTAGAATCTACCTGAATACCCTCTGCTACACGACGTGACCCAAGAAAGCTACTGAATCTAACCAGAATTCATACTTTGCAAATTTTGCATACAACTTATTATCCCTCAAAGTCTGGAGTGCTATACGTTGGTGCTTCTCATCCTCCTCCCAATTGCGGGAGTATATAAGAATATCACAATGAACACGATTATGAAGGAATCTAGATAGGGTTTGAAAGCTCGATTCAACAAATCCATAAAGGCTGCTGGGGCATTAGTCAAGCCAACAAACATCACCAAAAATTCATAGTGCCCATACCTTGTCTGAAAGGTTGTTTTAGGAATATCGGACGCCCTAATCTTCAACTGATGGTAGCCCGATCTCAGATCAATTTTCGAAAACATCCTGAAGCTGATCAAATAAATCATCAATTCTCGGAAATGGATACTTATTTTTGATAGTAACTTTATTCAACTGTCGGTAATCTATACACATTCTCATCAATCCATCCTTCTTCTTTACAAACAAAATCGGCGCACCCCAAGGGCGAGACACTAGGTCTGACGAAACATTTATCAAGAAGGTCTTGCAACTTTTCTTTCAATTCTTTCAATTCTGGTGGGGCCATCCGGTATAGAGGAATAGAAATGGGCTGAGTGCCCGGAGCAACATCAATACAAATATCGATATCCCTGTCGGGTGGCATTCCCGGCAGGTCAGCAGGAAACACTTAGGGAAATTCCCGAACAATGGCCACTGACTCTATTGAAGAAATCTCAGCATTGGAATCACGAATATGAGACAAATAAGCCAAACATCCCTTCTCAACCATGCGACGAGCCTTGGCATAAGAAATCACCCTGCTGGGAGAATGACCAGGAGTCCCTTTCCATTCTAACCAAGGCAATCCCGGCAAGGCTAAAGTAACTGTCTTGGTGTGACAGTCCAAGATGGCATAATAAGGTGACAACCAATCCATGCCCAATATGACATCAAAATCGACCATGTCAAGAAGCAACAGGTCTACACTACTTTCAAGACCCTCAATAATGACTATTTACGAACGATATACACAATCTACAACAATAATCTCCCCCACTGGTGTAGACACATAAATAGGTACATTCAAAGAATCACGGGACACAACCAAATACGAGGCAATAGGACGACACATAAGAATAAGTAGACCCGGGATCAAACAAAACTAAGGCATTTCAATTGCAAACTGAAATGGTACCTGTAATGACAACATTGGATGACTCCGCCTCGGGTCTAGCTAGAAATGCATATAATCGGGGCTGGCTCCACCACACGGTACCATATCTCTGGGAGGACCCCTAATGGGCGGACCTCCACCTCTAGCGAGCTGGCCTCCACCCCTAGCGGCCTGACCTCCACCTCTAACAATATGTCCTCTACCTCTGGACACCTGACCCCTACCTTAGCTGGCTGGGCAGGTAATGTTGTAACTATAGCACGAGAATTATGATACTGAGAATTATCCGACGCACGAGGACAATATCTGGCAATGTGCCTCGGGTCACCACAAGTGTAACAAGACCTCGGCTGCTGAGACTGCTGGCCGGTAAACTGACCTTGTCGACTAGTATAACCACCCTGAACACTTTGGAGAGGGGGTGCACTGATAGGAGTTGATGGTGCACTATAGACTGGCTGAGTAGAAGGAGGCATATAAGAACCGCGACTACCTGAGGTACCGTGTGAATCCTGAAGTGCTGAATGTAATGTCCTCTATTGAAACTAACATCGCTTCCAGATGAGGCACCACTGAAACCACCGGAATAGAGAGGCCTCTTGTCATATCCCTGACCTCCTATCCCAAGACCCGACTCAACCCTCCTGGCCACATTAGACGCATCCTGAAAAGAAATCTCATTCCCTGTCTCTTTGGCCATTTGCAACCTAATGGACTGAGCAAGGCCCTTAATAAATCACCTTACCCCCTCTCTCTCTCTACGGACATCAAGAGAATAGCATGTCTAGCCAAGTCCACGAAACGAGTCTCATACTGGGTCACAGTCATGCTGGCCTGGTGAAGTCACTCAAACTGACAACATTTCTCCTCTCGAATAGTGACAGGCAGAAACTTCTCCAAAATGAGATGAGAAAACTGATCCCAAGTCAAGGCAGGCGACCCAACTGGTTAAGTAAACAAATAATCCCTCCACCATTTCTTGGCAGAACTAGTCATCTGGAAAATAGCAAAATTGACCCTATTGGTCTCCAAAATACCCATATTACGCAATACCTCATGATAACTATCTAGATATTCTTGAGGATCCACTGAAGTAGCACCACTGAAATGAACATGGAATAACTCAATGAACCTGTCCAATCTCCACAAAGCATTAGTGGACATAGATGCCCCCTCAACAAGCGGCGCTGGAGCAACTGGCTGAATTGCCCCAACTGGATTGGTTGCGGCGGTCTTAATCTGAGGAGTAGTCTTAACCGAAGTGTGGGTAGCAGGAGTCTAGACCCCTCCTCCAGCCTAAGATACTACTTCTGCAACGGGGAATGTGCCAGTATAGGCCACACTCTCCATACTACACACTAAACGGACCAAAGTGTCCTGAAGTACCGGGGTGGAGATAAACCCTTACGGGACCTGAGCTGGTCCTGCTGGAACGGTCTGAGCTGGAACCCCCTCATTAATCTCGACATGGGGTTCCTCGGCCTCGGCCTCTGCCCCTAGTAGGAGTTGCTGCTGCTGATCGTCAATTGTGAGACCTATGTAACCTAGGGCTCTGATACCAACTTGTCACGACCCAAATTCCCAAACCACGGATCGTAATGGCGCCTAACACAATACTTGCTAGGCAAGCCCATGTTAGAATTCGATTAGCTATTGTTCCCTTGGTTACTTATTTAAACACAATAAAAACAAATTTACACTAGATTAAATCTAATGATTTACGATGATTAGCATTCTAAAAATAAAATGATAAACAAATAAATAAACCGAACCACGAACTAAATATATAACTATCAAACTACCCAGGGTCTGTTGTCACAATTCACGAACTACTAACGAACACTACAAATAAATGGGCTGAAATAAATAATGTATCTGTTTCGAATGAAATAAAACAGTATCTAAGTGAATAAGAGAAGACTCCAGGAGTCTGCGGACGCCAGCAGATCTACCTCGTGTCTCTGAACAAAAATGCGCAGCTACTGATATCTCCTAACTCTGGTCAGTACCTAGATATGCACAAAAGAGTGCAGAGTGCAGCATCAGTACAACCAACCCCATGTACTGAGTAAATGTCGATCCTGACTTCGGCAAAGTAATGACGAGGCTAGGACAAGACACCACATAAAACTTGGACATCAAAATCATGCTAACAGGAAATAATAGCAATTAATGTATATAAACAAAAATTAATGGGAAGGGAGCATGCGATAGGGAATGTTCAACATAAGGAATAAGGAAAACAATAATACAAATACAAATAGTGATCAACAATAATTTTAGCAATCAAAGATAAAAATAAACTTGCACGGCATCACCCTTCGTGCTTTTACTTTCAGCCTCACCAAATAATAAATAGAATACACGGCATCACCCTTCGTGCTTTTACTCTCATCCTCACCAGATTATAATTAATAATTGCACGTCATCACTCTTCGTGCTTTACTCTCTTCCTCCTCTTATAAATAAACGATGCACGGCATAAACCTTCGTGCTTTTCACTCTTCCTCACAATATAATTAAGTCATGTGCGACATCACCCTTCGTTATTTTCCCTCTTTCACACAATCTCATCAAATCATAAGCAACATAAAAGGGGATTCCATGAGAAACAGTATTTAATCATAATTTCTATCACCATTTAATATTTCAATCTCAACTAAATGTTTTCAAAAGAATTTCACAAGAAATCAATATTTCATCATGGTTACTATCATCATTTATCATTTCAATCTCAACTCAATGTTCTCAACATTTCACTAACAACAATAATCGCATATGATGGGCTTTAAGACAACCAGAATAACAAGGAATAGCATTTACTCGCATGGTATGACCTGACCACAACGTATAGGTACTCGTCACCTCACCTATACCTTGGATTTAGCAAACAAACAGGTAGCAAGTAGTCATACAATACCTATTCCCTCGAGCTAAGGTTAGACACAACACTTACTCAATTTTGCATGCCACTCACTGCTCAATTACCGTTTTTCCTTTTGAATTAACCTCCAACACACTCAAATCTAATCATAATTAGTTTAATATCAGTAATTAATACTAAAAGAAGTAACTTTACTAAAAATTATGATTTTTTCTAAGTTTTTTCAAAAAAGTTAAAACCCGACCCCAGTCCTGCTTGGTCAAAACTCGGGGTTCGGACCAAATTTCGTTTACCCATTCACCCTCGAGCCCGAATATGCAGTTAGTTTTGAATTCTGACCTCAATTCGAGGTAAAAATCCGATTTTTATAAAATTCACTAATTCTACCCAAACCCTCAATTTTTCACCTTGAAAATTCTTGATTTTTGATTTAATAGTGATGAAAAATATTGGGTAATTGAGAGAGTAGAGTTTGGAATTGATTATCTACATTTTGGGGAAGAATTTTGGTGAAGAAAATTGTCTCTAGGGCTTAGTTGTTCGAAAAATAGGAAGAAAAAGAGTTTTGTCTATTTTAACACTGTTTTAATATAGCTGGTCAGGCCTTCATCGCGTTCGCATGGGCCTGGCGGTGTTCGCATTGAGTCAGGCCTGTTGGCCTACGCGTTCATGATCACTGGTCCGCGTTCGCATAGATGAAAGTCAGGTTTCCCTCCCCTAGGCCCGGTACACTATGCGTTCGCGTGGACCAAATCGCATTCGCGTAGGGTCTCCCCCCAGCCCATCGCGTTCGCATCAGGGGTCCCGCGTTCGCATAAAACAAAAAGGCCCAGCTAAATTTTTACTCTCTAAGTTCGCGATAGATGCTACGCGAACGTGAAGCACTAAATAACTGGGCACCAGAAAATAGAAAACCAGCAAACCTTCGTAAGTGTAAAACATTCTGTGGCCTATCTGAAACTCACCCGAGCCTACCGGGCTCTACACCAAACATACACGCAAGTCTAAAAATAACATACGGACTTGATCATGTGATCAAATCATGAAAATAACATGTAGAACTATGAATTAAACCTCAAAACTCATCATTTTTCTCAAGAACGCTTAAAGTTTACTATTTCTCAACCGGACGTCCAAATCACGTCAAATAAACTCCGATTTTCACCAAATTTCATAGATATCCTTTCTTTATTTCATCAATAATTCAGCAAAAGAATTTTTTTCAAAAATTGATTTCTAAGGCTGCGGACCTCGGAATTTAATTTCGGGCATACACCCAAGTCTCGTATTTTACAGTGGACCTCCCGGGATCGTCGGAGCAGAGATCTGAGTCCATTTACTCAAAATATTGAACAAAGTCAACTAAAATCATGTTTTAAATTTCAAAAATTACTATTTCTCATATTTTCACATAAAAGCTTTTTGGTTTTATGCTCGGAGTGTGCATGTAAATCGAGGTAAATAAAATTAATTTTTTATAGTTAATAAGACTAGAGCAGAATCTTAATTCATAAAATTCCCCTTGGGTCATCACAGATACCCAATGTCTCCATATTTTTTTGTGCTGGCAATGTAATACCTGAACAAATCATTAAAGACACTCATCCAGAATCCTGACTTTAATTTCCACCCCAAATGTGCAAGGTTAGAAGTACTGCACATCTGTTTTGCTATTGATCTACTGATGTGCTGCAGAGCAGATGAAATCTCTATGAAGCTAATGATGGGAGCATTTCAAAACTTCTCTATTGTTTCTGGGCTGAAAGAATGTTTGGAAAAGAGTTCCTTATATATATCAGGAGTGCCTAGGGACTTCAAAGAAAAAATGCTATATCAGTTACACCAAACCTTAGGAACTCTTCCATTCAAGTACCTTGGAGTTCCTCTGTCCACAAGGAAGCTCACAATCCATCAATGCATGCGAATAATTGAGAAAATTGTTGATATTATCAGAAGCTGGACTGCAAAATTCCTATCCTACGCTGGAAGATTACAACTTACTAAGAGTGTCTTAGTTGAAATGCAGACCTATTGGGCCCGTGTATTTTTAATTCCAAATAAAGTCATTAAGCTTGTCAATAGCATCTGTAAGAGCTACTTGTGGACAGGAGAACATGACAATGCCCGTAAAGCTCCTGTTGCTTGGGAAACTCTGTGCAAACCAAAAGTTATTTGGGGTCTAAACATCATCAACTATGAGGTATGGAATAAGGTTGCATTGACTAAACTCTTATGGGCTATAATGGCAAAGCAGGATAAATTATGGTTTAGGTGGATCCACAGTCACTATATAAAACAGAAGGATGTTGCTACCATGACTGCTCCAAAACAGGCCAGCTGGTTAGTAAGGAAAAGTTTCTCTTCTAGAGAATGGTGGGCAACTGACTTAACAGTCATAGACTCCTTTGTAACAAATGGAAGATTCAGTATCAAGAAGTCCTACATACATGGTATACCAAGGTATCCTAAAGCCCAATGGAAATCTCTAGTCATGTTGACTGGAATTCAACCAAAACACCAGTTCATATTATGGATGGCAGTACAGAAAGGTTAGCTACTGTTGACAGGTTGGCAAAATAGGGAATTCAGGTTTCACAATCATGTGTGTTATGTGAAAAAGATATAAAAAAAACACGTGATCACCTATTTTTGGACTATTCATACTCAAAAAGCTTATGGAAAGGAATGTTTATATGGCTAAAGTATCAAAGGAATGTCACGACCCCAATTCCTAACCGGCCGTGATGGCGCCTATCGTGGAACAAGTCTAGCTGACTACCTCGTGTTCACATTTTCTTTTGAAAATCCCATTTAAGTTTCAAGCAATTCATAATAATATACAGAATGTTCTCAATATACTAGGAAAATTTTATATACAGTTCTGTCATCCCCAAAACCCGGATCAAACATGTCATGAACATCTAGTGAAATAAGCCAAAATAAAGTTTTATGATACAAAACTCCGAATCAAAGCTAAATACAACAGGAAGGGAAAGCAGAGATGCTGCGAATGCTGAACAACTACCTCTATAACCCCATGGTCCGATATATAAAAGCTAACGCTCGATACTCTGCTCCTGAATCTGCACACAGAGGTGCAGGGAGTAATGTGAGTACGTCAACTCAGCAGTAATGGAAATAAATCAAGTCTAAGTAGAAAGGAATAACATAAAATCAATGTTGTCAATTCACAATATACACAGCCTTACTTTCCAATAGTATGCATAGATATACGAAATCGTCATGTCTTAGAAATCAACTTCACAAAAGTCCTTAAAACAATGCACATTTTTAACAACTTTAAAAGAAGGATTTGGTATGAAATGAATGAAGTAAGATCATAAGTAGCCCCTCGGACAAAAACATGTTTCTTAATCATCTCCTCGGCATGCCTCACAATCCCTCAGCACCTCACAATCACTCAGCACCTCACAGCCATTCATGCCTCCCAGTCACTCAATCACTCGCAGTCGGTGCGCTCACTAGGGGTGTGTACAGACTCTGGAGGGCCTCCTTCAGCCCAAGCGCTAATATCACTCAGCACCTCACCATCACTCTTGTCCATCGACCACACTTGGTAGAACCACTCGAAAAGCCCCTCGGGCGAAGTTATAGAACGGGGTACTCGACCCGAAAACATCATTTTAATGCTCATGTAGTGTAAATCAGCCTAAGTTTCAAATAAAACAGTATGCACAATGATGCTGAGTAAAATCATCAACAGGTAGGGACGAAAACGGCAGTAAAACGCCCTCATAGGGGTCTAAACAGATCGGCACGAGGCCCCAAACACGGCTTACAGCCCAAATATTTCACAAATCTTTAGAACATAATTTAACATAAGATTTTGAGTAAATATGCAACTCATTTGTTGTCGCGGAGAGGACCTAGTCCAATCCAAAAATCAGTACGCGCCACATACTTGTCATCCGACATGTGCGGCATTCCAAATTCAGTGAGATAATAAATGCAGTCGGGGGTTCCATACCCTCAGGACAAGATTTAAGATCATTACTTACCTCTAACGGGTCGCGACACTAGTCCGCTATGCCTTTTCCCCTCAAATTGGCTCCCGATTTCTCCGAATCTAGCAAAAACCAGTTCCACATCATTAATATATACTCAAGAAACACAACCCAATCGAATATTATCAATTTAATCAAAAATCTCGAAATTCGGCCAAACCCTAGCCCCAGGCCCACACCTCGGAATTCAATAATTTTTACATCCTTAGAATCCTCATCCTCCCACGATTCCATGCATACCAGGAACACTAAAATCGGACCACAATTTCCCACTAAAATCCTCAAAAGAAAAATAAATTTTCCATGCACCCTTCTTCCCCAACTTTGGCTAAATTTCCGGAATTTTTGTGGTTTAATCACTTAGGAATTGACATAGAAACGTGTTATGAAGTTGAAATTCTTACCTCCATATGATTCCCCTTCAATTCTCTTTCAAAAGCTCTAAAGTCCGCATGCAACAATGGAGAAAATAACAACTTGCTGCGATCGCAAACATTTGCACGCGATCACGAAGAACAAACTTGCTGCCCCATCAGTTTACCTTACGCGATCGCAAACATCCTCATGCGATCGATTCATCAATACTTAAACCCACGCGATCGCAAACCATTCCACGCGTTCGCGAAGAACAAATCTCAACTCACCCACGGGCCCCTTTAACTCTATGCGATCGCAAATAAGGCCACGCGATCGAACTGACCAAACACTCATACTCACGCGATCGCAAACCATTCCACGTGATCACGATTAAATAAAATCCTGCCTCATCAATTAACCCTACGCGATCGCAAACATCCTCAAGCGATCGCGTAGAAGGAAACCAGAACCTTAGACCAGCAGCAATCTGCCCAGAATTCAAGCTAAAAGCTGGTCTGTTGAACGTCTGAAACACACCCGAGCCCCTCGGGGCCCCAACCAAACTTACCAACACACCCCGTAGCATTATTCCAACTTAGTCGAGCCCTCGAAACACCAAAAACAACATGAAAACACCAAATTTTCATTAAATTCAAGCCCAAGAACTTTGAAACTCCTAAAGTTCGCCAACTACGCCGAAACCAACCAAAACACCTCTGATTAACCTGAAATTTTGTAGAAATATCCAAAATGACATTACGAAACCGTTCCAACTTCCGGAATTCCATTACGACCCCGATAGCCTATTTTCCACTGCCGACCGGAAATCGCCAAAAACTTTCGCCAATTCAAGCCTAATTCTACTCCGGACATCACAGAAATATTCTGAACACACTCACAAGTCCCAAATTAGTAACGAGGCTATCCGAGCCATAAAATTCGCTTACCGAGGTCGTTTACTAATAATTCAACTCTCAGTTGACTTTCTCAACTATTAGGCTACTTTAAAAGGCTAAATGCCTAAACTCTCACCCTAACTACTCCGGACCCAAACCAACTGATCCAACACATCAAAAACAAGATAGCAATTTATAACAAATGTAGAAATAGGGGAAATGGGGTAAATCTCACAGAACGACCGGTCGGGTCGTTACATCCTCCCCCACTTAAACATACGTTCATCCTCGAACATGCCAATAGTTGTTTCCCAACACTATCAAACTGTTACATAGCTTACCATGCACATACTCGGGGGTGCTCCCATGTCACCCTATCCCATATAGGTCCAATAGCACCATAGCGTTGAAATCTCGAAATCCAAATCCTGGCCCATAAACCTTAGAACCAAATTCCCACTTCTGAAATGATATATAAGATCAAAATTTCCATAATTATAAACTGAACAAGCCTGAACATGCAGAATCAAAGCTATATACGTACCTCAGATGAAATCACATAATACACCGTGTGACCCAACTCTCGTAGCACTACTCTTAACCTCGAAAACTGCTCAGAACAACCCAATACTGGTACACCGCCTCTTATCAAGAAATGCCTCGCTCTAACACTTCCATACACTGCCGATGATGAAAGAAGCACATAGAACTAACAACCATTCGTCCGATCAACCAGACGTGAAACTCCCCCTTCCCTAACAGGAATTATAGCAGATTTCGAAGCCGACTCCTGATATTATCCTTTCATTTATGCTGTAGAAAATTCCGAAAAGATTCATTCTAGGTCCAATGACCTCCTCTCATCCATCACAACCACCCTGAAGACATGACACCTCGATACAATTCGACGCCAAAACTTGTGCAACTTGTGCACTTAACAGCAACTTCCCAATGCAATCAAATTATATAAAAGATCAACACAAGAGGATCATCCTGCCATTAACAATTACCATCACCATATCATATTAACAGCCTGGCACATACTGAAAAATAAAAAACACATGAACCCGATACCAAAGGTCATACCCCTACATAACTCCGCCACACTGCGCGATCTCACCCAACAGCTGGTCCACTTGGAATATTTCAAGACACCTTGCCCAAAAACCAATAACCATTCGAAATTCGACATCAAGTACTCAAAGTGCATTGCCCTAACCACGAGGAAAACCGGACGATACCATGCCACCCGAAAGAGAAGGTATATAACCAACACGTCTCAATCCTGCAACACCAAATTACTTACCTTACTCAAATCTAGGTATAACGCGCAATTAGAACCGCACCATATGTGCATATAACCAATAATCACCACTCCTCGCAATACCAAAGGGTAACTCAAAGATCACTCTAGAACATGAATAAGCTCAATCACAACCGAATGATACATTTCTCAACAATAGAAACTCAGAGCCAACAATTCCGACCCGGGGCCGAACACGCACCCATACTAGCCTACCAGTAACCCTAAATTAACTTTTATCACCCACAACAGGTAGACAACTTACCGAAAAGTTCATAATGACAGAATCATGGTACATACTAACATCCGACTAGCTCAGCTCACCTCTTCACAGTTCACTTCCACAAAATATCATGTTTATGAGAACTCTCAGTCTCGTAATCCATGAAATGTACGGATTACCATATCTGATCACAACTCCACCGCTTGAACACATAACACATCCAAAATACTCATTCATTCCACGGGGGAAACCCCCTATAATTCTTTCGTTCACCAAGCAACCTTGAATATCAACAGTTGATCTGACCATAGGGCGTCGTGATATCATCAACCTGGTCATCTGAAATTGCCATGCTACTGAAGAATTTATGACCTTCCTTCCAGAACCCAACCGTGACTTCACATATGCAAATCTCAACTCCACCCAACATACCGCACACGCCATGCCAACCTAGAAAAACACGGGAACTCCATGGTCCCTTCTAAGCCACAAGAAACTACGTACCCAACTAGACAAGAACTTCCATTGGATCCCTTTTTTAGACAAATTCACCATGCCATAAGAAAATATGCACCCTTAACCGCGGTAGAAACCACCAGGAACTATCCGAAATCCCATTTGCACAACACCAAACAATCATGACTGAACTCTTCTATCTCAACCAACTATGCAGGCCACCAACAATCCAAGAGCATTGCTGAGAAATACCCGAAAAATCTCGTCACCTTAAGAACAACCGAAGAACCAATCGTATCCTTACCATGCCGACCCTTCCTACTACCAAGTCGCCCTATTTACCCAGGTTTCTTCTGACTTACCTTCAAATCGATACTTCTTTCTGCCATAATACCACAATTTTCAACCCCCACTCACCACACACGACCCAAGCATAACACCATATTGTCTAAGGCTCATAAGCCGCTGAATACTCCCTCAAATATCCCCAAAGCACCACATTAGAAAAACTTACCCTGAAGAGACTTTTGCGAATCTTAAGACATTACCTTCACCTTCCTGATACCGATATGTAGAATACCACATGTCTTGACATCCCCTAACGTAAATCTCAATTGCACTAACCAAATAGACAGAATCGACCTGACCCGTTGCACACTAACATACTAGGAAAGTAACCCACTCACTTGAAACCACAAGCAAACTCATACACCGCGCACACTACACCTTTTACAATTTCCACTAATCATTCAATAAAACCCCATTATCCAACAGAGTACATTAAAACCTATATCGAAGAAATTTCCCTTACTTATGACATTCCCAGACCCCATACTTGCAGGTCATAACTGATTTACCAATATACCTCGAAGTGAAACCAATATCACACATAACCATGTAATCAACTTATCAATAACGAACTCCCCCACTTGGCTCAAAGCCAAGGATCAAGACAAACAAGAATATGGCCACACATTATCACTGCCACCACGCTATGGTGGGATTCAACTAAATTCTTCATAAGCTTATATGACTCGAACCATCTAACACTCAAATGAATTGCCAATCTCGAATCCACAATCGCAATAGTCACGCCAATTTCCACAAGAGAACTAAACTCAAATTACAACATATCTTTCACTGATAGAAGAGAACTTATTACAAAACTACATAGGGACCACACACCCTAGAACAACTCGCAGTTGATACCCCTGCCCTCTTAGCCTCAACTGCTATCTCTCCATACACTTCTGAAAACCAAAACTATCACGCAATCACTACACCTTCCTGCATCTGAACACAACCAATGCCTACCCTCGAGGCATCACAATACGCGGTAAAAACCTAAAACTGATGCAGAACTAACACTGGAGCGGCGGTCACAGAAATCTCGAGCTTTTGGAAGCTCTACCCACACATGACTGACCACATGGATACCCTCACTTGACACCACGTGTCCCAATAATAATACGGAATTGAGCCAAACTTCATACTCGGAAAATCGCTGAAACATTATAATGCCATCCTCAGATACCGAGTAGCTACTCCTGGCTACGCAAGTAAGCCAGGACGCCATCAATGAATACAATAACAAGGAGCGCTACAAGGCTAGAATACACCGTCAATCAAATACATGAACATTACAGGGGCAAACGATCAACTCAGAAGACATTGCCAGTAACTCATAACCCAATAGAGAAATCCGCTTAACTCCATAACTACACAACATGAGAGGTATTCCAACATACTCACAACTCAGGACATATACCAAATCGAGACAGAAATCAAACACTCAATAAATCTTACCACATTTCCAGCCAACCCTTTCGACACATTTCACAGTGTGAACACATCTAACCATCAATTCACACTCATCACATAGGCATCTAGTCACCAATTCTCATCAATAAGAACACGAACGGACATACAAGTCCCCAATTACATGCGCCCACACAACGAAAATCTCATCAATCAAGCCACAGAATAAATACGGCCTCAAGTCCTCCAGTCTGGCCCGTTACCAACATGCCAAATTCACATTTCATCCATGGAAGCCATAAGTCGCCGATGCACAGTTGATACCAGGCGCTCTCGTGTGCGCTCGCATGGAAGGAATTCAAGAGTTACGCTCTTTGCTGAATACAATGGATTCGCACGACAAGATTTTTGAAGTGTGAGATTTTCCTAAGGGTTCCGCAGCCTCTCGAACATAAGTACAGATGTCTCTGTACCGATCCGAAAGACTCTACTAAACCTGCTCATGACCGTCGAGTCCTAGGTAACCTAGGGCTCTGATACCAAACTGTCACGACCCCAAATCCTAACCGCCCGTGATGGCGCCTATCGTGGAACTAGGCTAGCCCACTACCGCGTGTTCATATTTCCTTTTGAAAATCCCATTTAAGTTTCAAGCAATTCATCACAATATACATAAAGTTTTTAATATAATAGGCAAATTTTATATAGAGTACTGCCATCCCCAAAACCCGGGGCCCACATGTCATGAGCATCTAGTGAAATAAGCCAAAATAAAGAATTATGATACAAAACTCCGAATCAGAGCTAAATATAACAGGAAGGGAATACAGAGATACTGCGAACGCTGAACAACTAACTCTATATCCCCACAGTCCGGCTCCGCTACGATATATATATATAAAAAAGCTAACGCTCGACATCTGCTCTTGAATCTGCACCCAGAGGTGCAGGGTGTAATATGAGTACGCCAACTCAGTAGTAATGGAAATAAATAAAGTCGAAGTAACAAGGAATCACATAAAATATTTTGTGTCGTCAAGTCACAATATATACAACCTTACTTTCAAATAGTATACATAGATATATGAAATCGTTATGCCTTAGAAATCAACTTCACAAAAGTCCTTCAAACAATACACATTCTTAACAACTTTAAAACAAGGATTTGGTATGCAATGAATGTAGTAAAACAATAAGTACCCCCTCGAGCAAAAACATGTTTCATAATCAGCCCCTCGGGCATGCCTCACAATCCCTCAGCATCTCACAATCACTCAGCACCTCACAGCCACTCATGCCTCCCAATCACTCAATCACTCGCACTCGGTGCGCTCACTCGGGGTGTGTACAGACTTCGGAGGGGCTCCTTCAGCCCAAGCGCTAATATTACTCAGCACCTCATCATCACTCTTGGCCATCATCCACACTCGGTGGAACCACTCGAAAAGCCTCTCGGGCGAAGTAATAGAACGGGGTACTCGACTCGAAAACATCATTTTAAAGCTCAGGTAGTGTAAATCAGGCTAAGTTTCAAATAAAACAATATGCACAATGATGCTGAGTAAAATCATCAACATGTAGTAAGGAAAACAGCAGTAAAACCCCCTCATAGGGGTCTAAATAGATCGGCACGAGGCCCCAAACACGGCTTATAGCCCAAATATTTCACAAATCTTTATAACAAAATTTAACATAAGATTTTGAGTAAATATGCAATTCATTAGTTGCCGCGGAGAGGACCTAGTCCAATCCAAAAATCAGTACGCGCCACATATTCGTCATCCGACATGTGCGCCATTCCAAATTCAGTGACAAAATAAATGCAGTCTGGGTTCCATACCCTCAGGACAAGATTTAAGACCATTACTTACCTCTACCGGGTCGCGACACTAGTCTGCTATGCCTTTGCCCCTCAAATTTGATTCTGATTTCTCCGAATCTAACCAAAACCAGTTCAACATAATTAATATATACTCAAGGAACACAACCCAATTGAAAATTATATATTTAATCAAAAATCTCAAAATTCGGCCAAATCCGAGCCCCAGGCCCCCTTCTCGGAATTCAATAATTTTTACATCCTTAGAATCCTCGTCCTCCCACGATTCTATGCATACCAAGAACACTAAAATTGGACCACAATTTCCCACTAAAATCCTAAAAAGAAAAATAAATTTTCCATGCACCCTTCTTCCCCAACTCTGGCTAAATTTCAAGAATTTTTCTGGTCTAATCACTTAGGAATTGACATAGAAACGTGTTATGAAGTTGAAATTATTACCTCCAGATGATTTCCCTTGAATCCCCTTCAATTCTCTTTCAAAAGATCTCATGTTCGCATGCAACAATGGAGAAAATAATTACCAAATTTGCACTTCCGGCCTCTTAAACATTCTGCACAGCTAAAATAATTCCTTCACTGCGATCGCAAACTTCGGCACGCGATCGCGAAGAACAAACTTGCTGCCCCATCAGTTTACCTTACGCGATCGAAAACATCGTCATGCGATCGCGATTCATCAAGACTTAAACGCACGCGATCGCAAACCATTCCACGCGATCGCGAAGAACAAAGCTCAACTCACCCACGCGCCCCTTTAACTCTATGCGATCGCAAACAAGGCCACGCGATTGAACTGACCAAACACTCATACTCATGCGATCGCAAACCATTCCACGCGATGGCGATTAACAAAAATCCGGCCTCATCAATTAACCCTACGTGATCGCAAACACCNAAACTCAAAACAATCGATCAGGTCGTTACATTCTCCCCCGCTTAAACATACGTTCATCCTCGAACGTGCCAATAGTTGTTTCCCTACACTATCAAACTTTTACGTAGCTTACCATGCACATACCCGGGGGTGCTCCCATGTCACCATATCCCATATAGGTCCAATAGCATCATACCGTTGAAATCTCGAAATCCAAATCCTGGCCCATAAACCTTAGAACCAAATTCCCACTTCTGAAATGATATATAAGATCAAAATTTCCATAATTATAAACTGAACAAGCCTGAACATGCTGAATCAAAGCTATATACGTACCTCAGATGAAATAACATAATACACCGCGTGACCCAACTCTTGTAGCACTACTCTTAACCTCGACAACTGCTCAGAACAACCCAATACTGGTACACCGCCTCTTATCAAGAAATTCCTAGCTCTAACACTTCCATACACTGCCGATGATGAAAGAAGCACATAGAACTAATAACCATTCGTCCGATCAACCAGACGTGAAACTCCCCCTTCCCAAACAGGAATTATAGCAGATTTCAAAGCCGACTCCTGATATTATCCTTTCAGTTATGCTGTAGAAAATTCCGAAAAGATTCATTCTAGGTCCAATGACCTCCTCTCATCCATCACAACCACCCTGAAGACATGACACCTCGATACAATTCGACGCCAAAACTTGTGCAACTTGTGCACTTAGCAACAACTTCCCAATGCAATCAAATTATATAAAAGATCAACACGAGAGGACCATCCTGCCATTAACAATTACCATCGCCATATCATACCAACAGCTTGGCACACACCGAAAAATCAAAAACACATGAACCCGATACCAAAGGTCATACCCCTACATAACTCCGCCACACTGCGCAATCTCACCCAGCTGCTGGTCCACTTGGAATATTTCAAGACACCTTTCCCAAAAATCAATAACCATTCGAAAATCGACATCGAGTACTCAAAGTGCATTTCCATAACCACGGGGGAAATCGGACGATACCATGCCACCCAAAACAGAAGGTATATAACCAACACGTCTCAATCCCACAACACCAAATTACTTACCTTACTCAAATCTAGCTATAACGCGCAATTAGAACCGCACCATATGTGTATAAACCAATAATCACCACTCCTAGATCACTCTAGAACATGAATAAGCTCACTCACAATCAAATGGTACATTTCTCAATAATAGAAACTCAGAGCCAAATATTCCGACCAGATGCCGAACACGCACCCATACTAGCCTACTAGTAACCCTAAATTAACTCTGATCACCCACAAAACGTAGACAACTTACCGAAAAGTTCATAATGACAGAATCATGGTACATACTAACATCTGACTTGCTCAGCTCACCTCTTCACAATTCACTTCCACAAAATATCCTATTTATGAGAACTCTCAGTCTCGCAATCCATGAAACGTACGGATTACCATATCTGATCACAACTCTACCGCTCGAACACATAACACATCCCAAATACTCACTCATTCCACAGGGGGAACCCCTTATAATTCTTTCGTTCACCAAGAAACCTTGAATATCAACAGTCGATCTGACCATAGGGCACAACAATACCATTGAATTACCCTTAACTCAAACACATTGCTCTTTCTGAAATATATACCCTCATCAAGTCGCACCAATTGGTGATATCATCCACCTGGTCATCTGAAATTGCCATGTCGCCGAAGAATTTATGACCTTCCTTCCAGAACCAAACCGTGACTTTACATATTCAAATCTTAACTCCACCCAACATACCGCACACGCCATGCTAACCTAGAAAAACATGGGAACTCCATGGTCCCTTCTGAGCCACAAGCAACTACGTACCCAACTAGACAAGAACTTCCATTGGATCCCTTTTTGAGACAAATTCACTACGCCATAAGAAAATATGCACCCTTAACCGCGGTAGAAACCACCAGGAACTATCCGAAATCCCATTTGCACAACACCAAACCATCATGAATGAACTCTTTTATCTCAACCAACTATTCAGGCCACCAACAATCCAAGGGCATTGTTGAGAAACACCCAAAAAATCTCGTAATCTTAAGAACACCCGAAGAACCAATCGTATCCCTTACCTGCTGATCCATCCTACTACCAAGTCGCCCTATTTACCCAGGTTTCTTCTGACTTACCTTCAAATCGACACTTCTTCCTGCCGTAATACCATAATTTTCAACCCTGACTCACCACACGCGACTCAAGCATAACACCATACCGCCTAAGGATCACAACCCGCTGAATACTCCCTCAAATATCCCCAAAGCACCACATTAGTAAAACTTACCTTGAAGAGACTTTTGCAAATATTAAGGCATTGCCTTCACCTTCCTGATACCGATATGTAGAATACCACAAGTCTTGACATCCTCTAACGTAAATCTCAATCGCACTGACCAATTAGATAGAATCGACCTGACCCATTGCACACTAACATACTAGGAAAGTAACCCACTCACTTGAAACCACAAGCAAATTCATACACTGCGCACACTACACCTTTTACAATTTCCACTAATCATTCAATAGAACCCAATTACCCAACAAAGTACATTACAACCTATATCGAAGAAATTTGCCTTACTCATGACATTCCCAGACCCCATACCAGCAGGTCATAACTGATTTACCAATATACCTCGAAGTGAAACCAATACCACACATAATCATGTAATCAACTAATCAATAACGAACTCCCCCACTTGGCTCAAAGCCAAGGAACAAGACAAACAAGACTATGGCCACACATTATCACTACCACCATGCTGTGGTGGGATTCAACTAAATTGTTCATAAGCTTGTATGACCCGAACCATCTAACACTCAAATCAATTGCCAATCTCGAATCCACAATCACAATAGTCACGCCAACTTCCACAAGCGATCTAAACTCCAATTACAACATATCTTTCACTGGTAGAAGAGAACTTATTACAGAACTACATAGGGACCACACACCTTAGGGCATTTCGCAGGAGATACCCCTGCCCTCTTAGCCTCAACTGCTATCTCTCCACACACTTCTGAAGACCAAAACTATCATGCAATCAGTACACCTACCTGCATCTGAACACAACCAACGCCTACCCTCGAGGCATCACAATATGCAGTAAAAACCTGAAGCTCATGTAGAACTAACACTGGAGCGGCGCTCACAGAAATCTCGAGCTTCTGGAAGCTCTACCCACACATGACTAACCACATGGATACCCTCACTGGACACCACATGTCCCAATAATGGTACTGAACCGAGCCAAACTTCATACTCGTGGAATTAGCATAGAGCATTTCCTCCCTGAATCATTATAATTCCATCCTCAGATACAGAGTATGCTACTCCCAGCTACGCGAATAAGCCAGGACGCCATCAATGAATACAATAACAAGGAGCGCTAATACGGTTGGAATACACCGTCAATCAAATACATGAACGTTACTGGGGAAACGATCAACTCAGAATACATTGCCAGTAACTCATAACCCAATAGAGAAATCCGCTTCACTCCATAACTACACAACATGAGAGGTCGTCCAGCTACTCACAACTCAGGCCATATACCAAATCGAGACAGAAATCAAACACTCAATAAATCTTACCACATTTCCAGCCAACCCTTTCGACACATTTCACAGTCTGAAGACATCTAACCATTAATTCACACCCATCATATAGGCATTTAGTCAGCAATTCTCATCAATAACAACACGAACAGACATACAACTCCCCAATTACATGCGCCCACACAACAAAAATCTCATCAATCAAGCCACAGAATAAATCTGGCCTCAAGTCCTCCAGACTGGCCCATTACCAACATGCCAAAATCACATCTCATCCATGGAAGACACAAGTCATCGATGCACAGCTGATACCAGGCGCTCTCGTGCGCGCCCGAATGCATGGAAGGAATTCAAGAGTTACGCTATTGGCTGAATATAATGGATTCTCACGACAAGAATTTTAGAAGTGTGAGATTTTCCTAACCGTCCGTGATGGCGCCTATCGTGGAACTAGGCTAACCGACTACCGCGTGTTCATATTTTCTTTTGAAAATCCCATTTAAGTTTCAAGAAATTCATAACAATATACAGAAAGTTCTTAATATAATAGGAAAATTTTATACAGAGTACTGCCACCCCCAAAACCCGGAGCCAACATGTCATGATCATCTAGTGAAATAAGCCAAAATAAAGTATTATGATATAAAAGTCCGAATCAAAGCTAAATACAACAGGAAGGAAAAGTAGAGATGTTGTGAACGTTGAACAGCTAAATTTATATCCCCACGGTCCGGCTCCGCTGCGATATATATATATATATATATATATATATATAAAAGCTAACGCTCGATATCTGCTCCGGAATCTGCACACAGGGGTTCAGGGAATAATGTGAGTACGCCAACTCAGTAGTAATGGAAACAAATCAAGTCTAAGTAGCAAGGAATCACATAAAAATCAATATCGTCAAGTCACAATATACATAGCCTTACTTTCCAATAGTATACATAGATATATGAAATCGTCATGCCTTAGAAATCAACTTCACAAAAGTCCTTAAAACAATGCACATTTTTAACAACTTTAAAACAAGGATTTGGTATGCAATGAATGTAGTAAAATCATAAGTACCCCCTCGGGAAAAAACATGTTTCATAATCAGCCCCTCGGGCATGCCTCACAATCCCTCAGCACCTCACAATCACTCAGCACCTCACAGCCACCCATGCCTCCCAATCACTCAATAACACGCACTTGGTGCGCTCACTAGGGGTGTGTAAAGACTCCGGAGGGGCTCCTTCAGCCCAAGCTCTAATATCACTCAGCACCTCACCATCACTCTTGGCCATCGGCCACACTCGGTGGAACCACTCGAAAAGCCCCTCGGGCGAAGTAATAGAACGGGGTACTCGACCCGAAAACATCATTTTAATGGTCATGTAGTGTAAATTAGGCTAAGTTTAATAAAACAGTATGCACAATGATGCTGATTAAAATCATCAACAGGTAGTGAGGAAAACAACAGCAAAACGCCCTCATAGGGGTCTAAACAGATCGGCACGAGGCCCCAAACACGGCTTACAGCCCAAATATTTCACAAATCTTTAGAACATAATTTAACATAAGATTTTGAGTAAATATGCAACTCATTAGTTGCCGCGGAGAGGAGCTAGTCCTATCCAATAATCAGTAGGCACCACATATTCGCTATCCGACATGTGCGCCATTCCAAATTCAGTGAGAAAATAAATGCAGTCTGGATTTCCATACCCACATGACAAGATTAAAGACCATTACTTCCCTCTATCGGGTCGCGACACTAGTCCGCTATGCCTTTTCCACTCAAATTGGCTCCCAATTGCTCCGAATCTAGCCAAAACCAGTTCAACATCATTAATATATACTCAAGGAACACAACCCAATCGAAAATTATTAATTTAATCAAAAATCTCGATATTCGGCCAAACCCGAGCCCCGGGACCACATCTCAGAATTCAATAATATTTACATCCTTAGAATCCTCGTCCTCACATGATTCTATGCATACCAAGAACACTAAAATCGGACCACACTTGCCCACTCAAATCCTCAAAAGAAAAATAAATTTTCCATGCACCTTTCTTCCCCAACTTTGGCTAAATTTCCAGAATTTTTGTGGTTTAATCACTTAGGAATTGACATAGAAATGTGTTATGAGGTTGAAATTCTTACCTCCAGATGATTTCCCTTGATTCCCTTTCAATTCTCTTTCAAAAGCTCTCAAGTCCGCATGCAAAATGGAGAAAATAACAACCAAATTCGCACTTCTGGCCTTTTAAACATTCTGCCCAGCTAAAATAATTCCTTCACTGCGATCGCAAACATTTGCACGCGATCGCGAAGAACAAACTTGATGCCCCATCAGTTTACCTTACGCGATCGCAAACATACTCATGCGATCGCGATTCATCAAGACTTAAACCCACGCGATCGAAAACCATTCCACGCGGTCGCGAAGAACAAAGCTCAACTCACCCACGCGCCTCTTTAACTCTATGTGATCGCAAACAAGGCCACGCGATCGCACTGACCAAACACTCATACTCACGCGATCACAAACCATTCCACGTGATCACGATCAACAAAAATCCTACCTTATCAATTAACCCTACGCGATCGCAAACATCCTCACGTGATCACGTAGAAGGAAACCAGAACCTTACACCAGCAGCAATCTGCCGAGAATTCAAGCCAAAAGTTGGTCCGTTAACCATCCGAAACACACCTGAGCCCCTCGAGGCCCCAACCAAACATACCAACACACGCTGTAGCATTAGTCCAACTTAGTCGAGCTCTCGAAACACCAAAAACAACATGAAAACACCAAAGTTTCATCAAATTCAAGCCTAAGAACGTTGAAACACCTAAAATTCGCCAACTATGCCAAAACCAACCAAAACACCTCCGATTAACCTAAAATTTTGCGGACATATCAAAAATGACATTACAAAACTCTTCCAACTTTCAGAAATCCATTCCGACCCTAATAGCCTATTTTTCACTGCCGACCGGAAATCGCAAAAAACTAACTTTCGCCAATTCGACCCTAATTCTACTTCGGACATCACAAAAATATTCCGAACACATAGTTGCATTCTGAGGTCGTTTACCAATAACTCAACTCTCAGTTGACTTTCTCAACTATTAGGCTACTTTAAAAGGCTAAATGCCTAAACTCTCACCATAACTACTCCGGACCCAAACCAACAGATCCAACACATCAAAAACAAGATAGTGATACATAAAAAATACAGAAATAGGGGAAATGGGGTAAATCTCACAGAACGACCGGTCGGATCGTTACACTTATGAGTGGTGGCGGGCGTATGAGTTGGGTAGCCCGGTCGATGTAGTTTCGCTTACTTGGGTTCAAATTTTAGAGATGTTTTTGAGAGAGTTTGTACCTATGTCCCTTCAGGATGCATTGTGCGTGGAGTTTGAGAAGCTACGCTAGGGCACTATGTCGGTATCAGAGTATGTCATCAGATTCAGTGATTTAGCCAGACATGCACTTGCCTTGGTCGCTACGGTTATGGAGCGAGTTCGTAGGTTCTTTAAGGGCTCAAACATGATATTCGATTTAGCATGGCTCAGGAGTTAGAGTCGGATGTTTCATTTCAACAGGTGGTAGGGATCGCTCGCCGGATAGAGGGCATATGGGATCAAGAGAGAGAGGACAGGTGGGGCCATGAGAGAGAGGGGGAAAAAGAGGCCAGGAGAGAGAGTGCAGGTGAGGTCATGAGAGAGAGGATAGGGAGGCGAGGAGGCCTCGTCGACCAGAGAGATCCACTGGTCCTTATTTTGGAAGCAGGGTACGACATAGTAGAGGTTTTGTGGGTCAGCAAGTTCAGTTTTCACTTCCATCTTCGCACTGTGTTTCAGGTGCTCATGGGTCTTAGAGTACCCGTACCGCACAGTTCTCACAACCACGTCCGCAATAAGTGTTTTTAAGTGCGGAGATACTAGCCACATGGTGAGAGATTGTCCTAGATTTTGGGCAGATCTGTCACATTGAGTTATTCAGGCGAGTAAAGGGCTCCTAATAGGGGGAGGCCCGACCCGTTGATGTGTTTCATGTGGTAGGATTGAGGCTGCTGCGCCAGATGATGTCATACATATATTCTTTCAGTTTGTTATAGAAGAACACCATCCATATTTCATTATAACTCTGCATATCGGGGTGAGTTCCCCTATTTTTTGCTCCACATATGGGTGAGTTCATGACATAGTATTATGTTTGTGTGTTTTCCCTGTTGGGAGATTCTATGAGTGGAAACCCGTGTCTATCATTTTTTTTATTCATTATTGAGAGTTACGAGACTAGAAGTGAATTCCTATTGTCCATTAAGGTAGGCTTGATGTGATTCCTGAGTATGTTGGTTACGATCTGTGATTCTTATGCTTCACCGGTGTGGGAGCCAGTACATGTTGTAATTTTGTTGATGCAATTGATATAGTTCAAGGTTCTAGTTGGTTTGATGTATATCCTACTTGTGATTCCGAGTTGAGGGAGGGGCCCTCGTGATTTCATGTGATTTGATGTGTTCGAACTGGGTTGTGTACCGTGGTGGAAGTTATATCAGGATGAGATCCTTGTGATTTGTTCATATACTTTAATTCTTACCTTGTTATATTGTTTCATAGGATAGTACTGATAGAGAGTTGTGCCTGTCGGGGTTGTTTGATAGTTCTCTTATGTGTTTCTCTTTACATGTTCAGTCATATTCGTTTTGTGCTCCTTGAGTTTTAGCTTGTGGGGTGTATGCCCAGTGGTGTTAGTAGCGACTTGTTTATCCGGGTGTATACTTATGAGGTATTCATGTTCCTTGCATCACTGTCAGTGTTATGGAAGTTTAAAACAGAGTTCTATCGGATATGGGGCTAATTACCGGTATTAGATTTGATTTCGGGGAGCTATTGTGATCAAAAATGTTATTATTGGCATATGTGTAATGTGTCATATTGTGTGGTTGTACTCTATGTGTGTAGGTATAAGTGGTTGCGGCTAGTTGAGACAGATACCTGGTCTGGATGTAAGAATCGGATCTTTTGGAGATGAACAGAAAGTGAGAATTTTGACTCTAAGGCTTTTTGGTATTGGTGAAAGGGATAAATTACAGTTGAGGTGGTGTCGCCAGGCTTATATGGATTGGGTGATGTGGGGTCACCCACAGGTGTATGTTGAAAGTGTGCATTCAGTGATTTGATGAATTTGAGGAAATTTTTAGCACGTTCGAGGACGAACGTTTGTTTAAGAGGGGAAGGATGTAACGATCCGGCCGATCATTTTGAGAATTTAAGTTCCATTCAGAGGCATAAGGTCTCGAGAAGCTTCATATTATGTGAATTGACTTGCATGCGATGTCGAATTCAATTGCCGGATGTGTCAGAGTCAAATTGGAAGAAAAGAATTTAGTTTTGGAAGCTTAAGCGATAAGAGTTAACCAAAATTTGACTTTTGTGAATGACTCTAAAATGGGCTTTGGATGATTTCAACAGCTTAGTATGGTGATTTTGGACTTAGGCGCGCGTTCGGATTTGGATCTGGAAGTCCGTAGGCTAAATTGAAGCATTTCGGCGGAAGATGGAAAATTTGATGTTTTGAGGATGGAGAAGTTTGACCAATAGTTGACTTTTGTGATATCGGAGTCGGAATGCGATTTCGAGAGTTGCAACAGCTCCGTTATGTCATTTGGGACTTGTTTGCAAAATTTGGCGTCGTTCCTGGTTGATTTGATAGGTCTCGGCGCGAGTTTTGAAAGTTGTTGATTTGAAAATTCATAAGTTTGATTCTTGGTGTGATTCGTAGTTTTGATGTTTTTTTATGTGATTTGAGACCTCGAGTGAGTCCATCTCAGGTTATAGAACTTGTTTGTATGTTTGGTCGGGGTCTCGGGGGCCTCGGGTGTGTTTCAGATGGGCTACGGGCCATTTCCTTCTGTTTTTGGACTGCTGATATCTATCATCTGGTTTTCTCCTCCCCGTTCGCATCTTCTCTTCCACGTTCGCGGAGAGTAATTTTAGAGGAGGAATTAATTATTCTTCGCATTCACATGATTTCATTCGTGATCGCAGAAGTCTGTTTTCTCCTTCTTTGCGTTCGCACCCGTCTCTCCGCGTTCGCGTAGTAGGAACTAAGAGTTGGGCACTTTTGACCATTCCTTCTACGTGTTCTCATTCCTCTACCTGCAAACGCGTACGTATGCTCTTCCCTCTTTCGCATTCACGTACCTGTCCTCGCGTTCGCGTAGGCCATTTGTGAGCCATCAGGATTTTCCTTCTCCGTGTTCGCGATCTTGTTATCGCGCTCGCGATGACCAAACTAGGCAGCTTTCATTTTTCTTCTTCGTGAATGCGATCCTTCCTCCACGTTCGGGATGTATAAACACCTGGGCAACATAATATATCTTCCAAATCGAGGGTTAGGCCATTTTTATCATATTTTGACTTGTAGAGCTCAATTTTGAGCGATTCTTTGTGGATTTTTCAAACAAATCGGTTGGGTAAGTGTTCTTCGCCTATAATTTATTATATTCCATGAATTTATCATTAGTTTTGTCATTTAATTTGTGTTTTGAGTTGAGAAAAATGGAGGTTTTTGAAAACAATTTTCAAAATGAAAAATCATGATTTGAAGGGTGAAATAGTATTACAATTTGATAATTTTTGTATTGTTGAACTCGTATCAGAATGGGTGTTCGGCTTTTGTGAAATTTGTCGGGTTTCGAGGTGCTAGCCCCGGGGGTCGACTTTTGGACCGATTTTTAGATTTTGATAAAGGCTGAGGCTTTATGATCCGGAATAGTTTCTTATGAGTTTTATTCGTGCTTTGAAGTTATTTTGGTTTAGATTTGAGCCGTCCGGAGGTATTTTCACCCGAGAAGTTCATTTTGGAGTATCGGTTTGCCTTCTTTGAGGTAAGTATTGTCATGACCTAAAATCCCACACGGGTCGTGATGTCGCCCAACACCGGAGTCAGGCAAGCCAACAGTTGTTTACTAGTGAGATTTTCCTTATTAACATACCAATCCCACATATTTCCCAAAGTTTAAAACTTAGCTCATTTAAATAAAAGCGGAAACATTTACCAATTTAAATACATACATCCAAAAATGATCGTGATCCAATGTATATACAGTCCCAAAATAAGAGTGTACTATGTTCGTGCCAGGAACTAGTGTCACAAGTCAACAGGCGAACTAGTAGAATATACAAAAGATGATACAAAATTGTATTGTTGTCTGAGAGGAATAGACATAAATAAACAAAAAGATAACTCCATAGCACAACTGAGAAACGTCAAGGGGATGCAGCTCACCGTGGAGTCCGGTCCAGAAGATAAGTCAATCTCTGGTCGGATAACCAGAAACACCAGCCTTAGAACATGTACAATTAAGTACAGAAGTGCAGCATGAGTACATAAATATATATGTACCTAGTGAGTTTCCTGCCTAACCTCTAAGAGGTAGTGACGAGAGGTCGACCTGACACTCACTAAGGCCCAACAGTAATAATGTAAAACAGGATATACGGAATGCATTAGACATGTGAGGCAGTAAGCAGCAGATACCTATCAAATACAGGAAACCAAGAAACTACTGAAAATGAGCAACAATGAACACTTTCCTTTTTTCCCCCAAATATCTGTCAACTCAATATCAATGGAAAACAGTACCCAATAGCCCAAGCGCACACAAGGGTAAGACAACCGGCGGGAGTCATAAGGAAATATCTAGACACTGAATGGACGTAAAGCTTCCCCCGCTCGCGAATCATACCTGCGACTCGGGTGCTGACACATTTATATACATTTGCCATAAAGCTTCCCTCGATCGCGAATCATACCTGCGACTCCAGTGCTGACACACTTATGTATAATTACCATAAAGCTCCCCTCAATCGCGAATCATACATGCGACTCGAGTGCTGACTCTTATATATATAATTAACATAAAGCTTCCCCCGATCGTGAATCATACCTGCGACTCGCGTGCTGACTCTTACATATAATTAACATAAAGCTTCCCTCGATCGCGAATCATACCTGCGACTCGAGTGCTGACTCATATATATAATTAACATATATATATCGGATTTATCAATAAGTTCAATAGAGGCTATACTTGTAACAAGGATTAATTCACTGGAAAATTAGAGGCAACTATGTACCATTTGCATACTAGTTAAAAGATGATAAGCATCCTGGTTCAAAGATAATAACCAACTCAAAGTTTGGCTAAGGATACACATAAGGCACGTAATGGCATGCTCGTGAATCCTAAAACCCAACATAGCACGGTAATCGCCAAGTACGTACTATCGTCACCTTGTACGCACGTATCCCCCAAACCAATTACACACAACATATATATAACACCTATGGGGACAATTCCCTCTTACAAGGTTAGCAAGGAGACTCACCTCGTGTCGAATCTACCCCTTGGACTAAGGATGCGCCCGAATCCCCGAACTCTACATCCGAGGACTCGCAACTAGCCAAATACGGTACAATGACATAAATGATTGCTCAAAGTAGGGAAATTATCTTATTTATTCAATAATTGAACATTCTTGAAGAATTTCCAAAATCCAACCCCGGGCCCGCACGCTCGGATTCCACTAATTCTCGAAGGGAACACTCACCCAAAGCCTAAGTATCATTAATATACGATTCTTACTTGATTTCATAACAAATTCACGTGCAAATTCTCAAATTATCGCAAGCTCTAGGTTACTACCCAATTCTTGATTTTTCACTAATTTAGGTAGTTAATTAAGCTAGAAATCCATGCATGAAGGTAGTATTAGAGTAGAATTTACTTACCTTAAATGACCAGGTCGTTTGCCCCTCAACAATGGTGGAAATTGCCCCAAGGAAGATGAAAAAAATGAGAAAAATGTATTAAGACCCGTGTATAAAAACACACTATCTGGACAGTGTTTTCGCACCTGCGGTCTCGCACCTACGAGAAACGGCTCGCACCTGCAGAAATGGACTTGGGGGCCTGGGCCCTCACCTGCGGAGTGGAGACCGCACCTACGGCTCCGCTCCTGCGGAACTTTGTCCATACCCGCGTGAATTGGCCAGACCACTGGGGGTCACATCTGCAAGGCTGAGACCGCAGGAGCGGTACCGCACCTGCGACTGGTAAACTGCACCTGCGGTCACACCAGAACAGGTGCACCATCAGCTATTTCAACTCGTTTTCAGCCTCGTATGGTGTTCGGGAGGCACCTGGGCCCACCTGAGCCCCTGTCCAAATATACCAGCAACTCCCAAATCATAATACGGACTCACTCGAGCCTTCGGAACGCCCAAAACAACGCTAAAACTCAAAATCACACCTCAAAACGCCAAGAACCAAACTTAGGAACTTTAAGTTTTCTAGACTTCGCTAACAACGCGCCGAACCGACCTATGCAACTCGAAATGACACCAAATTTTGCGGGCAAGTCATAATTAACATAAAGGAACTATTCCCGATCTCGGAATTCCGGTCGGACCTCTATAACGCAAAAACACGTCCCAAACCAAAATAGGAACTTAAGGAACTTCTTATTTCAATATTGGGCGTCGAAATGCCCCCGGGTCATCAGAAACCCATTCCATACATACGCCCAAGTCAAATCATCACACGAAGCTATCGGTACCGACGAAACTCAGTTCCAAGGTTGTTTACCCAAAATATTGACCGAAGTCAAACATGGCATTAAAGGCCAACCTTAAGGAACCAATTGTTCCTATAGCATTCTAAACACCTCCGAATCCCGGACCACCAGTCCCCGCAAGTCATAAATCATAAAAAGCCTCTATGGGAAGTTTCATTTATGGGAACGGGGTCTGATAACGCAAAATGATCGGTCGGGTCGTTACATTCTCCACCTCTTAAACAAACGTTCATCCTCGAACGGGTCAATAATCATACCTGAAATGCTAAATATGTGTGGATATCTACTCTGCATGTCCTCCTCGGACTCCCAGGTTGCCTCCTTAACTGGATGGCCCTTCCACTGGACTTTCATGGCAGAAACTCTCTTGGACCTCAACTGGCGGTCTTGCCTATCAATAATAGCAACTGGATCCTTCTCGTTGCCTAACCTCTCATCCAACTGAATACTGATGAAATCAACCACATGAGAGAAGTCGGCATGGTTCCTCTGGAGCATGGATACATGAAAAACTGGATGAACTCCTGATAAACTAGGAGGCAAGGCCAGCTCATAGGCAATCTCCCCAACTCGCCTCAACACCTCGAATGTACCTATAAACCTCGGTCTCAGCCCTTCTTCCCAAACCTCGTAATACCTTTCATAGGAAAGACTTTTGATCACGCTCAACTATGTCTTCTATAAAGACTAAACGGGCATTGCAAATATAATCCTGGGGTATTTTGCCCAGAGTCGATCCCTCAGGGAATTGACGTATCAAGCACGCTGTTTAAATTAGTATTCAACTGTCACCTGATGTTTGTTAAATTACTAATACTAAAGATTAAAAGCAAAGATTAATTATACTAAGATATAAACAATTGTAATAAAAATCTAAGGTTATAGTTTCCCCTACTAGTGAACTTACTTCTCGGATATTCGTATAGCTTGATTAATCGTCTCTATCAATCATGAATG
>ML385387.1:170492-239597 GCA_005239525.1 Nicotiana knightiana | reverse complement strand
CCCCCCCTCCCCCTTGAGAAAAATTCGTCCTCGAATTTGCACCATCATTACCTACAACACAAGGACTCAAGTCACTAACATTAAAGACATCATGAACAAGGAGATCATTAGGAATACCAATCTTATATGCGTTATCAATTATCCTTTCAAGAACTTGGTAGGGGCCTTCTCCCCTAGGGAGGAGTTTGTTCTTTCTATTTTGAGGAAATATTTCCTTCTTCAAGTGAATCCAAACCCAATCATCGGTTTCAAATACCATCCGCTTTCTTCCTTTGTTGGCCCTAGAAGCCGCTTTGTCATTTATATTCACAAGTTGAAGTCTTGCCTTCTCATGAATCTTCTTCATAGCCTCGGCCCTTGTCTTGGCATCTAAACTAACAATCACATCTTGAGACAAAGGAGTTAGATCCAAAGGGATGAGGGGGATTAAAACCATACACACATTCAAAAGGAGTCATGCCAATAGAAGAATGATAAGAACGATTATATGCAAACTCAATCAATGGCAAATGCTCCTCCCAAGAAGTAAGCTTCCCCTTGACCATGGCCCTAAGCATGTTACCTAAGGTCCTATTGACCACTTCGGTTTGGCCATCGGTTTGGGGGTGGCAAGAAGTAGAGAATTTCAAATGTGTGCCAAGTTTACTCCAAAGGCCTTTCCAAAAGTAACTAACAACTTTGGTATCCCTATCAGTAACAATATATGTAGGAACCCCATGCAACTTAAGCACATTTCACAAACAAATCAAGTACATGTGTAGCATCATCACTCTTATGACAAGGAATGAAATGAGCCATCTTAGAAAATCGATCAACAACCACAAAGATGCTATCTTTTCCCCTCTTCGTCCTAGGTAAAACAAGCACAAAGTCCATAGAGATATCAAGCCATGGCGCTTTGGGAATAGGGAGTGGGGTGTACAAACCATAAGGATTAGACTTGGATTTAGCATGCTTACATTTAACACAATTTTCACAAATATGCACAACATCACCTTTCATTTTAGGCCAATAAAAGTGTTCCTCAAGAATGGCTAAAGTCTTATGAATTCCAAAATGACCCATCAAACCCCCACTATGTGCCTCCCTAACTAGCAACTCTCTCCAAGAAGAACGAGGCACACAAAGTCTACCTTCCCTAAGCAAAAATCCATCAACCTTGGAAAACCTTCTTTCTTTCCTAAGGTGAGCTAGCTCTTTCTTTCTCTCCTTATGTTCTTCTTTGTCAAGACATTCTTCCTCTATGTTGGGGATTCTCTTAAAAGAGTCATGGTTCTCACACTTAGAATATATCTCTCCAAAGTCAACATCACTAGGATAAAGATTCTTCAAGCACTCAAATCCTATCAACTTACAAGACAAAGAACTCAATAAGGCATATCTCCTAGAAAGTGCATCCGCTACTACATTCTCCTTGCCTTTCTTATGATGAACCACATAAGGAAATTGCTCCAAAAATTCCAACCATTTAGCATGTCTATTCCCAACTTACCTTGGCTTCTAAGGTGCTTCAAAGCATCATGATCGGTTTTAACAGCAAACTCCCTATGCCAAAGGTAGTGTCTCAAAGTAGCTATGGCTCTCACTAAGGCATACAACTCCCTATCATAGTTAGAGTACTTCAAACAAGCCCCCTTAAGTTTTTCAGTAAAATAGGCTAAAGGCTTTCCATCTTGCATAAGAACCGCTCCAATGCCTACTTGGCTTGCATCACACTCTATCTCAAAGGTCTTATCAAAGTTTGGCAATTGTAAGAGTGGCGCACTACTCAAAGCTTCTTTCAAGGCATTAAAAGCCTCTTCTTGTTCTAGACCCCAAATGAAATTCTCATCTTTCTTGATAATTTGGGTCAAAGGTGCGGCAATAGTACTAAACCCTTTTACAAATCTTCTATAAAAACCCGCTAAGCCATGAAAACTCCTAACATCCCCGGTGGAATTAGGCCTAGGCCAATTCCTAATTGCCTCCACCTTAGATTCATCAACCTCAACACCTTGAGCACTAACAACAAAGCCAAGAAAGACAACTTTATCAACACAAAAATTGCACTTTTTCAAATTAGCAAATAATCTTTCTCGCCTAAGAGTATCAAAAATATTATGAAGGTGTTGCACATGCTCCTCAAGTGTTTTAGAATATACTATAATGTCATCAAAATAAACCACAACAAACTTGCCTATGAAAGGCTTCATGACATGATTCATTAAGCGCATGAAAGTACTAGGAGCATTAGAGAGACCAAATGGCATAACCATCCATTCATATAAACCAAACTTGTTCTTGAAGGCGGTTTTCCACTCATCACCGGGTTTCATTCGTATTTGATGATAGCCACTTCGCAAGTCAATTTTGGAAAATATTTGAGAACCACTCAACTCATCAAGAAGATCATCTAACCTAGGGATAGGATGACGATACTTTACCGTGATTTTGTTGATGGCTCTACAATCAACACACATCCTCCAACTTCCATCCTTCTTTGGCACTAGTATGACCGGTACTGCACATGGGCTCAAACTTTCACGAACAAAGCCCATCTCTAGAAGCTCTTCCACTTGATTATGAAGTTCTTTTGTAGCTTCAGGATTGCTCCTATAAGCGGCTTGGTTGGGAAGTTGAGATCCGGGCACAAAGTCAATTTGATGCTCAATGCCTCTAAGTGGGGGAAGCTCCTTTGGTAGGTCGTCCGGAAAGACATCTTCAAAACCTTGCAAAAGAGAAAAAATGGAACTAGGTAAGGTAGAGAGAATATCATTAGCAATCAAACAATCTTTATGCATAACAGGAAAGATAGTAGGCTCATGAGCAACTTCCTAGAGGCTTGTAGTTGTTTGCAAGGAAGCTCACCCGCGGTCTCGGAACCTCTTCTCCTTTTTCACATAAAGATTGAATCTTTACACTAGACACACCTTCATTCTCCCTTTTAGCTTGTAAAGATTGAAGCTTTACCCCTTTTTCCGTCTCTTTTTCATTTTTGTCTTCTCTTGGAGCCTTACACTCATTACTTTTTTCCTTCTTTTGCTCACTCTTCACCTTCTGTCTCAACTCCCTCATTATCTTGTAATCCTCACTAACTTGAAACGGAGTTAAGGGGCGGAGAGTAAACTTTTGGCCATCCTTGATAAGTGAATACTTGTTTGTTCTACCCTCATGCTTTGCATGCCTATCATATTGCCAAGGTCGCCCCAAAAGTAGATGACAAGCTTGCATAGGCACAACATCACACCAAAATTCATCTTCATATCTCCCTATTTTGAATTTTATGAGCACCATTTTGGTGACTCGAAGGTCTCCACACTCATGTAGCCATTGTAGTCTATACGGGGAGGGATACTTCTTTGTTGGCAAATCCATTTGTTCAAGCAAGGAGGAACTTACTACATTAGCACAACTTCCACTATCAATGATGAAAGAGTAAAGGTTTCCCAAAATCTTGCATCTTCCATGAAAAAAATTCTCCCTTTGATCTTGATCTTCTCTAACTACGGCCAAAAGTTTTCTTGTTACCAAGTAATATCTCGGCCCATCATCTTCTTGTTCTCCTAATTCTTCATCACTTGTTTCATGTTCACTATCTCTATGCTCTTGGTCACTAGCTTCGGTTCTATAGCTTCCATCATCCATGGCAATGATAGTTCTTCTATTCGGACAATGTTTCATGTAGTGACCAAGTCCTTGACATTTAAGGCATCTCACATTGCCAAGGGACTTGCTTTGAGCATTGGAAGATCCTTTAGTTTCTACTTTTAGCTTGTTTTTGTCCACTTGAACCTTTGAATCATACTTGGAATCTTTGGATTTCTCCCAATTCGTTGTGGATTTCCAAGGCTTATCATTGTTGTTCCAAGTTGAAGAACTAGTAGCCTTTGACTTGTAGCTTTTCTTTCCTTTGCGCCTTTCACCTTCAAGGCCATCAAGTAAGCATCTTCCAATCTTTCAAACTTGTGAAGCTTCAAAGCCTCACCAATTTCCTTGTGAAGACCCACCAAAAATCTAGTGATGACAACTTGGTCATCATCATCAACATCACACCTCAATCTTGTAATCTCCATCTCTTCATAGTACTCCTCAACACTTTTGCTCCCTTGGTAGGAAGTATGAAGTTTCTTGAGCAACTTATGTTGATAGTAATCGGGCAAATATCTTGCCCTCAAAGCATTCTTCAAAGCTCTCCAAGTAGTTATTGGAGGTACATTATGTCTAACCCTTCTTCTCAACTCATTTTCCCGCCATGATGAAGCACTCCCTTCAAATTAAGTAATGGCATACTTCACCTATTTAGCATCGCTTATGTTGTAAATGTCAAAGTGCCTTTCTACTTTGAGTAACCATTCAAGGTATTCTCACGGGTCACTAGTTCCCTTGAAAAGTGGAAGAACTAGTTTGGGAACTTGTAGACCCCTTTCATCATCGTGTAGACCTCCTCTAGGATCTCTAAGATAAGGTTCACCCTCGTCAAAATAGTTGATATTCCCATATTGCTCTTGTACAAACCGGTGACCATGCCCTCTACCTCTTCCTCTCACTTGGCCTTGTCATCTTGCTCGGCCTCACATGGCCTCTTCCCCTTTGGTGTATTCCATCTCCCCTATATTCTTCATGGAAGACTTGTTGGACATCAGCAAACTCATGCAAACTTTCCTCTTGATCATGTTGAAAAGGTGGGTTGTTCGTCAACCGAGGCTCTTGAGGTGGAATGGGTGGTGGGGGAGGGGGATTGTCCCTCCTTGGTGGAACTTGAGGTATATGTTATGCAGGTAGAATTATTGGTGGTCGGGGTTGGGTCATTTTGGGTGGTGGTATTATGGGTATATGTGCATGAGGTCTAAATGGTGGTTGGTGTTCTTGAGGGTAGTACACTTGGGGTGGTGGAAAGTAACCTTGGTGGGGTTGTGGTGGTGAAGTATAAACTTGTGGTGGAGTGTGATAAGGTTGAAGTTGAGGTACTTGTGGTGGGGGATGTGTGGTTGGGGATGGGTAGGGGATAGGTGGTCGGTAGTTCGATAGAGGAAAATAAGGTCCCTTTGGTGATGATGGTTGCCTTGGAAAGTTTTGTAGTATTTGGTTGGGTTGGTAGTGTTGCAAATTTTCCCTTTGACGCATTTTTCGCACTTGTGGAAGAGAGGTGTAGAAGAGGAATTAGTAAGCGTCATACTACGCTCCCATCCTTCTTGCCTCAAGTGAGATTCCTCTATCAAGGAATTCAACCTTGCATCCGTTTGNGGTAGGACACACTTAGGGTGGTGTAAAGTAACCTTGGTGGGGTTGTGATGGTGAAGTATAAACTTGTGGTGGAGTGTGATAAGGTTGAAGTTGAGGTACTTGTGGTGGGGGATGTGTGGTTGGGGATGGGTAGGGGATAGGTGGTCGGTAGTTCGATAGAGGAAAATAAGGTCCCTTTGGTGATGATGGTTGCCTTGGAAAGTTTTGTAGTATTTGGTTGGGTTGGTAGTGTTGCAAATTTTCCCTTTGACGCATTTTTCGCACTTGTGGAAGAGAGGTGTAGAAGAGGAATTAGTAAGCGTCATACTACGCTCCCATCCTTCTTGCCTCAAGTGAGATTCCTCTATCAAGGAATTCAACCTTGCATCCGTTTGGTGTTGCCATATGGTAACATTGGTAACCTTCTCACTTATGTCATAAAGCATAGATACAACTTCATGTATTGGAATCTCACTCCTTGGATCACCATTAGGACTAGAAGTTTGTCCGTACTCCATGACACCTACAAAACGAGCAAACAAGTTAATAGTAAAAGTCCTCACCAACTCACTTGATGTCGCTCAACCCTCGTGTTTCACACTTTGCACCAATTGGCTTTTGCGTGCTCAAAATCCTATTCACTCTTGCCTTTTTCCACTCAAGTAGTGAATGTCAAAATTGGTTGCAAACTTAAATCCCCAGATTTCACAACAAGTTCCAACCGTCTTCGGGGTGGAGTGGAAGTTGTGTATTCACAAGGACGGACAATTAAAGCAAACGGACTTGAGCCAAACAATTCACAACGATAATAAAAGAGAAAAGCACGAAAGAAATGGCACGAAATAAAATAAAGTACACAAAGAAACTAGAAATAAACTCAATATGAATTAATATCAAGTTTACACTAGTTTAGAATTATCAAACAAGAAGGAAACAACAACTGGACAGTAAAAAAAATTTGACCGAAAACTGGACAGAAACACTACTGAACTGCTGATATTCCCAACCTTTCACCCTAACCACCTGTCTCAAGTGTTTATAAGACACCAATTACTCCCAAAACTGTAGCTCTTGTAGTCAAGACTATTGTACCTTAAGTGGACTGGTAGCTCCAAACAAAGGAAAATTCTATGCTGCACAGTAACTCTGCAAATTGTCAGCAACAACTTCAAAGATTGTTCAGAACTTCCCCAGCTACTATCAGGCAAAAGAACAGTCTATATTTCAGCTTCTAAAATCTCACAACAGCAGCTCAAATGTTGGTCCCAACTGATAGTTCGCTAGTGGAGAATTCTCGTAAAACTGCTGCAAAGTCAGCTGTGAAATGTCGCAGAATTTAACAGTTGAAACTGGTGAAAGAATCAACGCAAAACAGTGCGGAAAATGCAGACAAACTACTGCTAAAAAAAAAATTTGCAGCTTCAAAGCAGTGTAGAATTTGGCTGTGAAAAATTCTCATAGCAGGGCAGAAATTTGGTCACTCTTCAGCAGCAACACATCACCAAAAATAAGCTCAAAATAGTGCCGAAACACGGCAGGCATATAGCTGAATCGATGCGACAACAGAAATTATAGCTCGAACAGGGCAGAAAATAGCAGCCTACAGTGCACAAACAGTGGAGAATTTGAACTGAGATGCAGCCACAAACAAGTTGAGAATTCAATTCCAGTGCTGAGGAGTGCGTAGGCCAAGTAACAGCTTCAGGAATTCAATTCCAGAAATTTGAAGCTGTTCTTCGAGCTCGGCTCAGAATTTTCTGTTCAATCTTACTCAAATCTTCATCAAACGAATTCAAATTTGAAATACGAGCTCCATTCAACACAAAAACAATCCCCAGTGGTTAATTTCTAGACACGAACACGAAATCAGAAGAACCCAGCCTGCCGTGTTCTTCGCAGATTCCGTTTGAAAGTTTTCTGACCAAAATCACATCTAATCAGTTCCAATCAAGCTAGAAGTTCGAATACAACTTCCCAACAGTCTTAAGTTCAAACCCCAGCAACCAATTTGTAACGAGCAACCAGAAAATCCACAACGCCCAGTTCGTCTTCTTCACACAATCTTTCGAAAATTTTGAGCAAAACTCGTTCAAAAATTTGACCCAAACCTTGTTAAATCCAGCTCCAAATTAACTCCAACTTCAGATTTGAGTCCACAATCAAGTTTCCAACTAGAATCTCGAACACCCAATTCGAATTTCGAATTCCAATTTTAGGTGGAGGCTCACCCCAACTCCTTCGACAGGCAATGGAGAATTTTCGAATTTCCTTTCCTTCAATTGGTTAACCCTAGCTTTGAATTCTCCCTTAAACTCGATTTACAACCCTCATAAGCCAGAATCAAGGATTTGGAACCAATGAAAATATTACCGGGAAAGGGAATTTGAAGAACAGTAGCAGAACTTCCAATTTTAGAAACCAAATACTTATAATTGTTTTTTGGGTTTTCAAAAAGGGATAAACAGTAACGGATGAACGGTACAATTCTATTTTTGGAATTTTTTGATTTTGTTGATTTTAAATTAGTTGATAATCAAAACAAAGACCCAAGTATTGATAAAACAATCCACAACCTCCGCTATGATACCAAGATGATACGGATTCGTATCGAAAGCACGAATAATGCAAAAATGCACAGAATCAACAAAAAAGAGCTAGACCTACAATTGGTTGGAAGAACAAGAATCAATTAGGATATGAAGCCTAATTACCTCTATGAACTCAATCAATTGTAACCCTAAACTATGAAAACCCTCAAGAGATCGACAACTCTTGAAAACCGGGAGAAAGTAATTAAGCAATTAAGCATTCACTACTAATTGCTCACCAACAAAGACTAATTTAACACTAATAAAAGTATAAGCAAAACAATAAAGGAATTAAAGGCATAAACATAAAATGCATTAATTAAAGATAAGGAAAGCATATGAGACTTGCATGTCTTCTGGTTTTTCCTTCGTCAAGTTCATCTCTAAAGGCACTAATACTTAGCTATTTATACTAGTACTATTTTAGGTACAAGAAATTCCTAAAATAACCCCAAAGAGTGACTAATTATGCAAATTAGCCGCTTTGGGTAGAACATACTCCAAGTTCATCCTCTTGCCTCAATTCTTGGTCTTCAAACCATTGGAACACATTGTAATGTGTATGAGACTTCTCCAAAACTCCCTTGGATGCTTCAAGCTTCATAATCAACAATCCAAGATTTTGCAACTCCTTTGATTGGCTTCTTGTGAATGGTCTAGATGAAGTAGGTGAATGTCGGGTGTATCACGAAGACTATATGGAAAAGACCATTGAATTAGCTGGGTGTCCAAGGCAGATAAGTGCATGACAAGAAGAACTGCAATGGGTAACAACCTGTGCTAGACAAAAGAAGGGAATTGGAACTATTGTTGCAGCTGTTTTTGGGATGATGATATACTTCCTATGGAGAGACAGGAACAAGATCAAATTTCAAAGTGGAAGCTCTTCGTCAGAAAGTATATGTAGAGAAATCACAAGCTATATACATATAAAGGGCAATACTCATTGCAGCTGGCAGAAGCACTTGGTGACACTGAATGGATATCCTTAGACTAGTTTAGCTCTGTAGTTCACAATTGTTCTGATTGTTTTTCTTTGATTATAGAGCATTGTATAGGCTGAGATATTTGTATATGCTATAGGTGAAGTCACACCTTGTAGAGGTTATAGTTGAGAATTAGTTGTCAAGAAGAGTCAAGGAACTGGTCAGCAGCTCCTATATTGTAATGATCAATTTTTTTGGGCGAAATAGAAATGACAGTTCACCGAAAAAAAAAAGGAAAAAAAAATTTGCTGACAAGTATCAAATGCTGCAAAATATGTTAGTATCGAACTAATTATAGTAAATAAATAGTTATGTAATTGATAAAAGTGTTGAAGTTGTTTATTCCCGAATAGCAGTATCTTTGTAACTGCTTGATGTTGGATAGGAACAACGGCATGCCCCCTTTACGCTGTAATTATTCTTTTTCCTTCCCATAATATAGTTACAAACTGAAACATTATATTTTCCCTTTAACTGATGTTAGATGAATTTCCCCTGTTACAAAAGAGAACACTTCAAAGTAAAAAGATACATGGTTTCTTTTACTGAACAAAACATATCAACTATAACAATAATTTCAACCAATAAGAAATATATCAAATGAAGAAGGAAGATAGAAATTTGGATGAAACGAAATTAATAAACGTGCTTGCAACAATTCAAGTGGATTATAATCCTGCATTATTGACGGTACGGAATAATTTGAGAGATTTATTAAGGTGCAAGGAAAGGAATCGAAAACGTAGGTCGTGGAGAGACATTGCGAGGTGGAGGTCTCTTTGGTTTTCTTGGGCGAAAGCTCTTGCGTGGGGGAAGGGGTTGACGTTTCCGCTGAGAAAGGTTGAAGGCCCTACAGTTTTTCCTGATTTCTCCTAATCTTCCTTCAACAACTTCTGTGTTACCTAACTTGATCAATGCATTTACAAAAGCCTGTTCAAAGGTTTTTGGATTGACAGAAAAATTAGCAACAATCCCTGCAGTTGACCTATCCGATGCAAGTTCTTGATCAATCTTCAAGATGCCTTTCTTCAACCTCATCTGTTTGAAAAATTCGTTGTCAACAATAAATGAAGTGCTTTGGTCCAAGGAAATTGAAGGATCGCCCCTTGCAGCACAAGTCCTACTAAGTTTAGCAAACAAGTTACGATCCATACTTCCGTCAAACCTGGATAACCGATCTTGAAAAAAACTACAATGTGTATTTCCAACTGTGTGGGCACCCAAAAGAGTCACCATTTCATTGAGGCTAAACTTTTTGTTTGTGAAAAATTTTAATGCTTCTTGCACAGTTAAACTAGGGCCTGGCAAGTTCACATCTGCTGGGTTCGACACTAACCCATCTCGCCTTCCAGTTGGGATACTATACTTAGGTCCTCCAGCTAATGCCACCGAATCCCGAGTGGCTAATGCTATGATATCGGCACATGAGACTGTCATTGGGCACGTCGCCTCTAGTCGGCTCTTAATACGATCAATGAGCTCATACCCTCTTACCGATTGGTTCGGTCTGGCATCTTTCTCAGATTGCTTATTTTGAGTGTTCTTGGAATCTATGAGTATTGATGCATCACAACCCTGAAAATAGGATATTTCAACTGCAAAAGTTATTACTGTTTTATATGAACCAAAGTTATACGAGACAACTTAACCTGAAGGTCAGTTAATTAAATGTCTTAAAATTAGAATAAAAAATTTAGAAGCTTCACTAAGAGTATATTATCTGCTCGAATGTTTGTCTACTAACATATTAAAAAATGAACCATTACTATCTTAGCATAGAAAGACAAATTCCAAAATTTTATGATACCACACACGACGACGTGAATGGTGACCCCTCCCGAGAGGTGTGTGTGGCGGGGAGGAATTAAGATGCTGAAATACCAAATCTTCTGATATTTCAACATTTTAGAAACGAAAAAGAGCTAAATATAAAAATAGAATGTATAATCAAAATACATTATGACAAATCATTGACGCAGATTTATATCCACTCAATACATAGCATTAATTGAGAAAGTACTCAGCTTGTCACTTCGTTATTTTAATGTGTCTTTTCTGTTTAAAGAAGACGACAGTGTAATAAGTCCTACTAATTAAATTGGTAATAATCAGCTCTATTCGAAGGGACTTCCTCAAGGAACAAAAAATTGCAAGACGGGAGTGTTACTATAAATGAAAATGTATTCTTATATTTATTGTATACAAACATTAGTTCGTATATATATATACGTACCCTAACAAAGCAATCATGAAAATACATCCGAAGCAAGGCTGCTGTGATGGAACGATCAGTGGAGAACCAGCGCTGCACTTCTTGTTGAACAATAGATTCTGCTCCACGACATTTATTGCCGTAAAATCCAACTTCAAGTGCACTTAAGACAATTGTATGTTGATGATAAATACAGCATAAAAAGAGTAGCATTATTTTCTTGTCCATTTTGTTAAGGAGAGCCCTGCTAATTGAAGTTTTATCAATGGTGTAAGTGGCCAGGACTTTCTAAAAGTATTTATAAAGGATAAAGGGAATCATGTCATGGGAATAGAGATGTTAGAGATTTTGCATGTAAAACATAACTGGGATGCACGATACCATAATAATAAAATTATTTTGCGAGGGAAAGATGTAATGAGACCCGTAGTTCAAATGATTTTTTCTTGAGAGAAGAAAAAATACTATTTGTTTTGAGAACATGGTAAGTTATGCTTTAATAATAATTGCTTTGTTCATTCATTATTTCATAGAGGTCAATATATTGTTAGTTTTATAAAACGGACTTCATATTCGGTTTTATCAATTGCTTATGTCTTTTAGAATTCTAAAAATGATGAGCAAATAGAATTAAAAATCATCTTAAGTTCGAGTAATTGAAGGATTTGGTTTCCTAGCGTACCGTGCTCTTAAATAAATAAATTAATAATTAGCCAAAACTTCCCTAAAGAACACCGTCCATTTTTTCAAAATAAGCATGGATTGATGACGATACTCCAAATTTTTGATAGCGCGCTTATACAATGAAATTAAAAGATTGACATTATTCATATAAACAATGATATTGTAATATAGCTGTATTACCTATCCTTTCACACAATGATTCATGTATTACTCTCTCTGTTTCAGTTTATGTGAACCTATTTTTATTTTGATCCGTTTAAGAAAGAATGACCCCTTTCTAAATTTGAAAATATTTAACTTAAACTTAATATTTATCATTAATGAGAAGTTTTTATAACCACATTAATATTTTACGCCCCTTTTTAATTTGTTTAGGATTACAAATTTTAAAAATCGTTATTTTTACTTAAATTTCGAGCCCAATTAAACATGTTTCCATAAATTAGACGGGAGGAAATACTTCTTATCACACGAAACAATCTTAAAACTTTAAATGAGACAAGTTTCGCCCATGTACTTACCGTGAACCGTCAGACATTTGATCTCTACCATTGGGAATGATTATGTGTGCTTAGAGGTCCAAGGAACTCTTACAAGAAGCTTCTTGTTTAATAAATTGTATTTTCTTTAATTGTCTAGGAATAATGCAAAACCAGATCCAGAAAGATAAAGTATTATATTACGGCGTAGGTAAAATGTCACGATCCAAAATCTCGCCGAATCATGATGTCACCTAACATAACCCCCTGGTTAACCAAATAGTATAAGTTACAACTAAAATAAGAAATCATCAATATTAATAATAAAGTCTGCAAAAGAATTCAATACATCTATCCCAAAGACTTGTTTACAAGTCATGAACAATAAAAATTTAAATTTATGAAGTTAGTATGGAGAATAAATACAACGTCTGTTTGATGTTTATATAAACAGAAATAAATTTCTAAACTACCATGAACGGTAGCTTAAATATGAAACTCTGGTATGCCTTCAATACTAAAATTTTGTCTTCCACAGTTTCTCAGCTCTAAAATCTGCACGCAGAGTACAAAAGTGTAGTACGAGTACAACCGACCCCATGTACTCAGTAGGTATCTTAACTAACCTTAGTGAAATACTGACGAGGTTTTTAAGTCAAAATATACTCACTTTTATTAATCTGTGCAGCTTAATAACATGTACAATACAAAAAAAATATTCAAAGAGACAGTAATAGAATAGTGGAATAAAAAATAAAGGTGCACAAATAGGGTAAAGGTAGTAAACAAGATTTGCAAATTAAACAGATCCAACAAATACAGCTTGCACCAACTCCTTTCACAAAGAGACATGCAGAGGCGGGCCCATGTGTATGGGTGAGGGATTACCGGACCCCGTAGACTTCGATCGAAATCCTATATATATATATATATATATATATATATACACACACACCTTGAAAATGGTTAATTTAAAACAGTTGGCACCCTGTATATTAAAAGCATTTAGGCGACACTGGTTGAGCAGAACAATGTGGCCCCGTCACGTAAAAATTCTGGGTCCGTCTCTGAAGACATGTTCCAAGTAGTGCGTGCTCAAATAGTCCTACATGAATGAAGAGTGTCTATACATAACAATGACCCAATTCCGTATCAGTTTCTAAAGACCATGTTTATGAGACTAATATTTCAATGTAGGGTGATAACTCTCTTTTTACGTCAATCCTATACACTACTATCAACTCAACAAAACATGAGATATTAACTCAACAATACGTAAAATGCATCTTGACTATCAAATCGTCGAATTTAACAGAGGCATATGATAACATATTAGATGCAACAGGAAAACATGTAAAATACATGACAAAGCATAAATAATGCATGTGCGTGATCAAGAATTCCACTCTTATACCGCCACATGAACATCAACAGTAAAATGACGCCCTTACACTTCATACATCATCAAAAGTGAAATGTAATCCTTATACTTCACACAATATCAACAGTGAAATGTCACTCTTATACTCCACAAAATATCAATAGTAAAATGCCACTCTTATATGTTGCACATCATAATTAATCACAAAAATTATGGTACCAAAATCCGCATATATGATATCAAGATAGAATTATGAGAGGGCGACCCTAGGGGATGGATCCGAATCCACACATTACACGGTACAAAGTCTCATAAATAACAATAGGAAAAATATAAAGACCCATGACCTAACAAGAACAATATCATCACAACTGCACGGCAAAAACCCCGTACCACAATAATAGGCGCATGACAAAGACCTCATTCTCTAACTATAAGAATATCATCACAATTGTATGGCAAAGACCTCGTGTCACACCTCATTTCATATATGTAAATCATATGCAGTGATGTATACATATAAATGGAAAACTAAGAATGTATGATCCACATTGATTGAGAAATAAATATGTGTGGATGTGTACATACATACAAGGGATGATCCTTATGTAGGACTGATCACGCCCAACTATGCCTTATAAAAGGACTAATCGGTTGTTATAAATATAATCCGGTCTAAGAGTCTGAAGTCTAACCCCACAGAGAACTAAGGCTTAGCTACAACTGTTTAATATTGCTAAGAAATACAAGTCCAAATAATTTTCTAGCTATAAAAATTGTAATTTTTATTTTAAACTAATTAATTAACAAATATGAAAGGTAGTAAAATAATCAACAAACAAGACTAAAGGTTGGAGACAAGATTGGAAAGGTGTCACCCCAAAATTTTAATTTGTCGTGATGGTATCTAACACACCGGCTAGGCAAGTCGAAATATAACAATAAAGAACCCAAAATAACAGATTTTATAGAAATAGCATAAGTCCGAAATCTCAATATGACAAGATAATGCTAATATAAGACAAATACCCTAGATACTGGTAGTTATAAAGTCACGAGCTCTACATCGGAATACAAGTCTGAAAAACTAAATAGCAATACCTTCTGAACTGAAACAACAGTACATAAGAAAAGACAAGTCAAAACCGCTGCCAAGAATGCAACTCTACCTCGCCTCTCTAAGCTCAGTCCAACAATCATTACTGCTGATAACTAGGGCCCACACCTGGATTTGCACAATTAAGTGCAGATTCTTGTATGAGTACAACTAACCTAATGTACTCAATAAATTTTATAACTAACCTCGGCGAGGTAAAAGAAACAAGAATTATAAATGATACCTACTATAACATGTACAATTTCAATAATTCAATAAGTACATAACAGTAATGTGATCATGTATAAAGTATCGAAAAGACTCTCTCCGTGTGTGTACAATTACTTAAATCTCTGTTCAGTCACATGTACGACATATAAGATGATATGCAGATAAATCAAATAATAAACCATGGAAATTGGAAGTAAAGATGAAATGAAATTCCAAACAACACTGGCTAGACTTTCCTCAACCTTCCCATATCCGTACGAAACCTCTTATCAGTTTTCTTCAATAACTGCGTGTACACCATCAAAAGAGAAACACGAGAGGGTGACCCTAGGAAGATAGGTCCATATCCACACGCAAGCATAGGCAACTCAACATGCTACAAATCCGGCGTGGTCACAAGCTCAATATCATAATCCGCCCCGCGTGGTCACAAGAATAACTATACAATCCTTCCGGCATGGTCACAAGTATAGCAACATAATCCACCCGACATGGTCACAAACATCCAGTCCAATCATATCAGCACATGAGCAAATAAACAAGAACACATGTATATGATGAATGAATAAAAGATCTCATGCTCCTGGACTGGTATAAATGACATGCTAAGGTGTAGGCATGTGCAAAGTGTGCTATCATAGCTGAAATCGACAATTTCATCATAGAAATAGCATTTATCAAGTTCATTCAGGGATTTAACCTCTATGTAGCCTCAAACATGTCTCAGATAGTTCACAACAAGGTTACAAACATGAGAACCATTATAGCTTAAAGCTTAACAGTCAACTCTAGGCATTTCATAGCCTAAGCACTACCCGAGCATAAATACCCTAGTATTAACATATGAGCTCAAACCCCACATATTTGTGCACCCATATCATGTAGCTATCACAAATAATTCAGGCAACTAGTGCCTCAATCAAGATTAGATAAGATGCTTACCACAAGCAAGCGAAATCACTCCGTTAACAATCCCTTCTCGCACGTATCAACCTCCGAGCGATCTGAATCTAGTCAAAGAAACGCAATACCATAAACAAAAGCCATAGGAAGTGATTCGAAAAGACAAAGCTAAAATCTTTAACTCAAATTGAAAATTCAACCCTGGACGTGCACCTTGAAATCCGATAAAATTTATAAATTCCGAACACTCATTCAATTATGAGTCCAATCATACCAAAATCATCCAATTCCATCCGTAAATCGACCCTTAAATCCTCAAATTTCACTCTCTAATAACATAGTCCAAAAATCCGCACATTTTAACTTAGATTCATGAAAATTATGAGTAATAATCAATGGGTATTTCATATTTTAAAAGTGATTAAAAATCACTTACCTCTTCAATCTAGGTGGAAAACTCTCCAAAAATCTCCCTAGTTTGAACTCCAAAATTCCAAAATGAGAGAACAGTTCAAACCCACGTTTTTAAGAACCTAAATAGTGATTACGCTTCTGCGGTCAAAACGCGCATCTGCGCGATCCACTTAAACTCCCGACCTTCCACTTCTTCGGACCATCACCAACTTCTGCATGTCCGCACCTACGGAGTCCTTCCGCATCTATGGTGCAAGTTCACCCAGTCTCCTTTCGCTTCTGCAACCCAAAATTCGCATCTACAGACTCGTAGATGCGATCCTTCTCCGCACCGGCGCCTTCACTAGCCTTCCCCATTGTTACATCCCATACCTTAGTATTAGGATTTGCTGTAGTAAATCCACGTAGTTCAAAGGGATTATGTCTATTATGGGGGTATAGAGAGTTTAAGACATTATTATTATGAGACCCTGTAAGTTTACAACTTTGATACCGTTAGATATTATGTTAGTGTGGAGTATAATTTTGGATAGTTACCATTATTACTATTTTTGGATATGATAAATTATACACATAATATAAGAAAGTTTATGAGATTTTTTTTATTGTAAAGATAGAAATTATTTCATCACAAGAAAAGAAGGTTATCTTTTTTATCATTTTAAGAATTAAGAATTTTACTTTTTATATGATATTAGAAAATTATAAGTTGAGAAAATATATGTATTTTTACATGGATAGTTTAATAAAAATAATAGTGTATGTATTTATTTTATGTGGTACCACATGACCATGTTAGTGAGATGTATAAAGTGTATTAAAAATAAGTAAAATTTTATGTAATTTGAGATAATTCTTAATTATGTGAATATTTGGTTAATTAGCGGGTAGCGGGATATTACCTAATTGATTATTGGTTAAAGTTTAAATTCCCCAGCAAGGGGATTACGTGGCAGCCCTCACATGCCAAGAGTGTGACTCTTGAATTGAATGGAAAGGTGAAAACCTTATTCTCATATCTTGAATACAAGACTTGTATAGATAATGTGCTAAGTGCACAACACTTTATATTTTGAAAAAAAAATATTTTTTTCTACATAGAGCATTTCCACTTGAACAAAAAGAGCTCGATTCATTGATTCTAAAATTCTCTTATTTTAATTTTCTAATTGAGTGCAAGGTAATTATTTTGTTCTTTGTAATAGATCTTCAGAAGAGTATATATCTTTTGGAACCTTTGTGAATCTACCACAGATGTGACTATCGTGCAAGGTGGCAAGTTTTTCAAAATCTTAGTTTAAAGTTGATTAACTTTCTTTTTAATACTTCCAAATTAGCTTGTAATAATAACAACTCCAAAGTCCTCTTGCTTGACTTTTGTATATGCATTTTCTATGGCGAGATTTGATATAAGACATAGCGGGAATGTATGGCTTCAGTTATCACCTTTCTATAGTAAGGAGGAAGATGGAAAATTCTGTTGGTATTGCTGAGAGAATTCACTTGTGTTCGTATTAGCTTAGTGAAAAGCTATATATTTTCAGTTAATGACGTTCATAATATCAAGACTATATTGGAGATTCTGGGGTGTAACTTTGGGAAGCTTCATACAAGATACAAAGATCTGCCTTTGGGAGCTAAATATAAGTCTTCAGGAATATGGCAAGGAATATTTAAAAGTTCTATTCTCAAGAATATTATTCGGATTTTTCCTTAACTCAGGTATGTTAAGGCTATCCCTTCTTTCTTTTTTGCATGATCTATACGAGACAAACAAAACGAGCAAATGCACAGCTTCCATAAATTACTCTATTTGTAGAAATGCTAGAAATGAGTATATTCTTATTTTCCCATAAGTCTTATTATTCTATCGTCTGTTCATGGGTCTCAGAAAATACGTAAGTTGATAGAGTCTATTTCATGATATTAATCAAAGGCATAATGGTCTTATGACACTCCGAAAGATTTTATTGACGTACTTCTCATGCATTGTATTCATTTATATTGACCCATGACCAGATGGCATTATATACGTGTATATATGTATATATATGTATATGGGACATGGGAAAGGTTATGGCGTTATATACGCACCACCACCTGATCAATTGGTATACATTGATGATTTTGCCCACAGTGTCCGAGATGATATGATGAGATGCCCTTAGAGGCTTGATGATGTTGTGAACACATATACCTATGCACGACATGGAATTCAGACTCGTATGCATGACACTATAAGTATTTCATGATTTACAGAGTTATCCAAACTTACAGGTTGAGTCATTCACTCTATATTTCTTCCATGTCTGTTATGTATTTATTTATGTGCCTTACATACTCAGTACATTATTCGTACTGACGTCTCTTTTGCCTGGGGATGCTGTGTTTCACGCCCGCAGGTATAGATAATCAGTTTGACGATCCCTCATGGTAGAAGAGATTGGAATTCAACGAAGGATCGGTAAGACTCTATCTCATCCGGAGTGCAGCCGAGTCTACGAGTCATCGTGTCAGAAGTTTTTTACAGACTTATGGGTAGGTCGGTACCCTGTCTCATTGGATGTCAAATAATCTTAGAGGCTTTGTACACAGAGGTTCATTTTGTACAGTATGTCATAGGCCTTGATGACCCATATGTATTCATGTTTTAAGAAAAATGGTTTAGTGATACAGTGTTTTCCCGCTTACAATTGTACATTATGAGTTGTGGCCATGTGGGCCCTTGATAGTTACGAAAGGAATGAGTTCAGCTAGCCTGACCTATGTATGTTCTAGTTTTGATCGAAAGATTATGAATTATAGAGTGGTTCGATCGGGCCAGCTTGGCACCGGGTTCCAGCCACGCCTCCCCAGGTTTGGGGCGTGACACCCACTTCGCATATGTGCACCATTCCGCATCTGCGGACATACCCACCGCAGGTGTAAAATCACCATAAGCCTGAAGCTTCAGCCAACACTCCTAGACCCAAAATGATCCAATAACCATCTGAATCACCCCCCGAGGCCCTCAGGACCTCATCAAAACATACCAACAAGTCCCAAAATACGATACAAATTTAGTCAAAACCTCAAGCCACATCAAAATCACAAATAGCACATCGATTCAAGCCTAGTGAACAAATGTACTTCCAACTTCTAAAACAAATGCCGAATTATATCAAACCAACTCTGATAGACCTAAAATTTTGCACACAACTCATAAATGATATAAAGGACTTATTCCAATTTCTGGAACCAAATCCGAACGTGATATCCACAAAGTCATATTTCGGTCAAACCTCTCAACCTTCTAAACCTTTAACTTTTCAGTTTTTGCCAAAATACACCAAATCCACCTGCAGACCTCCAAATAAAAATCCGTACATATGCCTAATTCCAAAACCAGCATAAGAAGCTATTGGAACCATCAAAACTCTATTCGGGAGTCGTTTATAAAAAAGTCAAACTCCGGATAATTCTTTCTACTTCAGCTTCTAACCTTGAGACTAAGTGTCCCAATTTACTCTATAACATCCCCAGAACCAAACCAACCACCCGCTAAGTTATGTACCCCGGTAGTGAATATATAGTAAGCAATAAACAGGGGAACAAGGCTACAATACACAAAATGACCAGTCGGGTCATTACATTCTCCCTCTCTTAAATAAATATTCATCCCCGAACGGGTCTAGAATCATACCTGGAGTCTCAAATAGGTGTGGATGACTGACCCGCATCTCTCACTCGTCCTACCAAGTAGCCTTGTCGACCAGCTGACCTCTCTATTGAAATTTCACTAATGCAATATTCTTTGACCAACTTCCAAACCCGCCGATCTAAAATGGCCACCGGCTCCACATCATAATTCAAATCCCTGTATAACTGAACCGTGATGAAGTCCAAAACATGTGCTGGATCACCATAATACTTCCAGAGCATAGAAACATGAAGCATTGGGGGAACACCCGATAGTCTAGGTGGCAATGCAAGCTTGTAGGCCACCTCTCCAATCCCCTCAAGCCCCTCAAAAGGTCTTATATACCGAGGGCTCAACTTGCCCTTCTTCCCGAACCTCATCATACCCTTCATGGGCGAAACTCTGAGCAAAACCTTCTCACCTACATGTATGCAACATCACGAACCTTCCTATCAGCATAGTTCTTCTGCCTAGACTGTAGTGTACTAAGCCGATCCTGAATCAACTTGACTTTCTCCAAGGCATCTCGAACCAGATTAGTGCCCAACAACCTAGCCTCCCCCAACTCAAACCATCCAACTGGATATCGACACCGCCTCCTATATAAGGCCTCATAAGGAGCCATCTGAATACTTGATTGGTAGCTGTTGTTGTAGGCAAACTTTGCAAGCAGTAGAAACTGATCCCGGTTACCCCCAAAATCCACAACACAGGTGCATAACATATCCTCCAAGATTTGAATGGTGCACTCGGACTGCCCGTCCGTCTGAGGGTGAAATGTTGTACTCAACTCAAGCTAGTGCCCAACTCTCGCTGCACTTCCCTCCAAAATTTCTATGTGAATTATGTCCCTCGATAAGAGATAATGGACACCGTTACACCATGAAGACGAACAATCTCAGGGATATAGATCTGAGCCAACCATTTGAAGAATAAGTAGTCACAACCAATGAAGTTGGCAGACTTGATCAACCAATCCACAATCATCCAAACTGCGTCAAATTTCCTCAAAGTCCGTGGGAGTCCAACAATGAAATCCATGGTTAGACGCTCCCACTTCAACTTAGCAATCTCAAGTCTCTGAAGTAAACCGCCCGGCCTCTGATGTTCGTACTTCACGTGCTGGCAGTTCAAACATCGAGCCACAAACTCTACTATTTCATTCTTCATTCTTCTCCACCAATAGTGCTGCCTCAAATCCAGATACATCTTAGACGCATCCGGATGTATGGAATACCGTGAACCGTGGGCCTTTTCAAGAATCAACTCTTGTAACCCATCCACATTGGGCATAAAAATCCGACCCTGCATCTGCAGTACCCCATCATCTCCAATTGGAAAACACTTTGACATCACCAGGATGCATTGTGTCCTAAGGACAAGTAAATTGGGGTCGTCATCCTAACGCTCTCTGATGCGCTTATACAAAGAAGACCAAGAAACCACGCAAGTAAGAACCCGGCTAGGCTTCGAAACATCTAACCTCATGAACCAATTAGCCAAAGCTTGAACATCCAATGTTAGCAGCCTCTCACTAACTGGAATATATGCAAGGCAACCCATACTCTCACTCTTTCTAAATCGGCCACCATATTGGCAATGCAAACTCCATCTCATACGATGCACCATATCTATCATGCCATCATTTGAAAAAAGTACGAGAATCTCATTATCATCTCTGAATCACAAGCAGGATAAACGCTCTACAAGCTAGATACCTTATACTTAACTCACTTCAGGAGAAAACATTGCGACACACAAAAAACGTTTCATACCCATTGAAGACATCTGTCTCAAGTCGTGGTTTAAGCCATTGATAACTCTTCGAAACCCATTTGCACATAACCAAGCCATCAGAACTAAATCCCTCTAACTCAATCAATTCATGTAGGTCGCCAGACCCAAGAGTATTGCCATAAAACACTTGCAAAGCTTTACCACACTAAAGGAACCGGTCACTTCTATTACAATGCTAATCCAAACCACTACCAAGATGACCCATTTCTTCGAGTTCCTCTTGACTCGCCTTCAAGTTAACACTTCTCCTTGCCAGTATACTACGGTCCTTAATAAAATCTCACCCCAAGAGATCCTAGCATGAAACAACATCGTCCTTAGGCCAATAAGCCACTGTATTCCCTCTTAAGCACCCAATAGTACCGCAAACCGTGATGCCCACTCTGAAGAGACTTTCTATAAATCCGAAGTTGTTCTTTAAACCTCTCTGATACTGAAATGTAGAATCACTCATAGAAATATCACAAGTCACGGCACCATCACATGTAAATTTCATATCTTATCCATATACAAATCTGGGGGACCCTCAAATACCACATATGAATCTTGAACTCATTATAACCTTCTCGAGAGTCATTTACCTACTTTAATCCCTGATGCACGGCCAATACGTGCAAAACGACTTGTGCCCTACCAGCATATGATTATCCAAAAGAAACAACCAACAATTCCTCTTTCTTGCGTGATACATCCTCAACAAATATCAAACTTGAATCATTCCAAGTTCTTCATATACCCATATGTATACTACATCGTTCATCCACCAATTTCCTTGCTTGCATCATCCTCGAAGTTATCCCTTCAAGTCATAGTTTATCCACCAGTATGCCTCAAAACTAATATAAAACGCGACCATATAATCTAATCATCAATGGTAGACTCCCTACTTAGCTCGAAGCTGTAGAACATAACATCCGATAAGCATTATTCCTACATAACTGCCATGATCTCATACTATTATCCAATTGAATTCTTCATAAACTCATTAGCACTAGCAATAAAACACTCTAAATCATCTGCCTCGTACATACTCATCCTTGTGGCAACAGTCGTGTGAACTTTCCTAAGTAATCCGGACTCTAATTGTAGCCTGTATGTCCCACTGGATTGAAAGTAAGCTCTTCACATAAACATCACAAGAATTACTCAACCTCAGACCCTCTCGCAAGAGATAACAAACCTGATAGCCTCCAAACCGACATCTCACTATGGCCCTACCATGGTCACATCCATTATTCAATCAATTAGCATTCCTGAGTCTACACTCGTCAACAAGATATAAGAATCCGCTCTATTCAACAAATTAACAAAGATCCAACCATGCACTCGACATTCAAGACGGTACCACATATCAAGACAAATATAAAGTAATCCATATATATTTCCATCCCAAACAAATCCTTCCCAGGATATCCAATCATATAGGCATAGTCCTTAGCCACAGAATACTCATCACATGGCTATCTCATAACTCGATGAGCCATTAATCCCATTCCTGGGGATACCACCGGACATTTAAGTCCAAATGAACATACTCACACAACTAAACCTGCCCATCTTCACAATAGAGATACACATCCCACACCTCATCCATGACATCATAAGTCATCGGTGCATAACTGATATCGCATACTCAATATCACATACGAGCGAATGGAAGGAAATTGAATATATTAGCTTCAACCTGAATCAATGTAGCACGATAAGGAAAGAAAGAAGATGAAGTTTCCTAGATGCCCTGTAGCCTCCCGAAGATAGGTATGAACATCATCTAATCGATATTCAAGACTCTATCTGATATTTGCTCATGACTCGTAGAACCTATGAACCTAGAGGTCTAATACCAGCTTGCCACGACCCAAAATTCACCTAGTCGTGATGTCACCTAAACCCAACATGCTAGGTGAGCCAAATATTGAATAGTGAAAATCAAATGAAAGATCATTATTAAAAAGGACTAAAAATAGTTGAATTTTTATACAACATCCCAAGGATTGGTAGTACAAGTTATAAGGCACTAAGATTTGGATTTTACAAAGCTGGTAAGAAAATAAATACAACATCTGTATGGAAGATACATGAGTATGAATCCAAAACTATAAAGGACAGGTGGTAGTCGTATCTAGAAAGAATGTACATCTTTAATACCACCTTCCATCATCCACAACAATTCAGCTCCAAGATTTACACGCAAGGGTCATAAGTGTCATAAGTGTAGTAAGAGTACAACCGACCTCGTGTACTTAGTAAGTATCCTGACTAACCTTGGTGAAGTAGTGATGAAGTCTCAAGTCTAGGATACTAACTAACTAACTAACTAACTAACTAACTAACTAACTATATATATATATATATATATATATATATATATATATATATATATATATATATATATATATATATATATATATATATATTCTGCGAACGCGGTCGAACTACACCTTCGCGATCTCAATTCACAAGACCCAAACTCAATTTCTTCTGCTCGATCACGAATTACATCTTTGCGATCACGATTCATAAGACCAAAACTGCAATTTACTCTTCGCGAATGCAACTCGGAGCTCCGCGATCGCGATTCATACAACTGTAGCCAAAAACCATCAATTGGAAAGGGCCTAAAAATGGTGTGAAACCACCCCATGACTCACCTGAGCCCATCGAGACCCCGTCCAATCATACCAATCGGTCCAAATATATCATCCAAACTTACCCAAAGGCTCGAAACACCACAATTAACATCAAAATCGAGAATCGAAGACCAAAATTATTCTCTTAACTTATAAACCTTCAAACTTCACCGAACGCGCCGGAACCATACTTGTATCCCGGATTACAACCGAACTATCCACACGAGTTCCAATTAACTAAACGAACATACATAATCACAATAGGATTCTGATAGCACCAAAGTCAACTCCCGATCAAACTTATGAACTCTCCAATTCTTCAAATTGCCGACTTTCGAAAAATATATCTAAAACCTTCTAGGAACATCCAAATTTAAATTTGACATACGCATGAGTCCAAAATCACCATACGAACCTATTAAAACCATCAAAATCCCTATTCTGAGGTCGTTTATTCAAAAGTCAAACCTTGGTCAACCCCTTTCAACTTAAAGCTTCCAAATTGAGAATCACTCTCCCGAATAAAATTTTGAACCACTCGAAAATCAAAACCAACCTTGCACGCAAGTCATAATACCTCATATGAAGCTACTCAATGTCTTAAACCATCAAATGGAATGCTAATACGTAAAATAATCGGTCGGGTCATTACTCCAAATAACGATCTCAATGCCTAATATCTCAAAGATTAACCAAGGAAATAACATGAATACGAGAAATCAAAGAGTTTTACAATCTATCTAAGCATGGAATCCATAATACATGTAACATGACACAAATAAGGTTAATTCTACCTACATGCTTATCCCATGACCAATGCATATACACTCGTCACCTTGCATATAGGACGCCCCTCACATATAGATCGTGTAGCACATAGACTCAATTACACCCTAATTCCCTCAATCAAGTTTAACCAAGATACTTACTTCTTTCCGGAACAAGATCAACAATCCAATACGCCATTCCCTTTGGAACAAGCCTCCAAACTACCTGAATTTAGTCAAATATTGTTCAAACAAGTCAATACAATCTTTAGAAACTGCCATTATACAAAAAAAGTTCAATCATTAACATATTTAGAAAAGTCAACAAAAAGTCAAAATCTAGGCCCACCTAGTCGAAATCTGAAATTAAGACCAAATCCCGATTATTCATTCATCCACGAGTCCAAATATGTGATTTGTTTCGAGATCTGATTTCAATTTGAGGTCTAAACCTCAATATTATAAAATTCCTAGTTTATACCCAAAACCCCAATTTTAACGCTATAAAATCTTAGTTTTAATAATGAAATTGATGAAAAATTAATGAAAATTGAATGAAAACAAGTTAAAGTTACTAACCTATGAAGTTGGGAAAAAATTGCTCTCCAAAAATCACCTATATGGAGTCTAGGTCTTAAAAATAATGTAAAATAAGCCACGTCCCGAAATCTCAATCTTTTACCCAACTGCAGATATCGCAATTGCGAACTATTATTTGCATTTGCGATGTTCGCAAAATCGAACCACCGATCGCAAAAGTGAACAGTATCTAAGCCTCTCAAATGTCATAAATGTGAGTCGCATTTGTGAAGAACCAGCCCATCGCAAAAGCGAATTAAGTGTGAAGCTTCTTCTCAACTCCAGGTGTCGTAATTGCGACCAATTCCCCACAATTGCGAAGCCTGGCAAATCCGAAAAAGCGAGCAGATCTTCCAAAAGAGAAGCTTCCACCCCCTTTCCCAACATCGCAAATTCAAGCAAGTTCTCACATCCTTAGCAAATGCGAGATCGGCGGCCCAGCAACACCAGAAGTTCTTCAGCTATCCCAAAATAATTTGCAACCTATCTGAAACATATCGAGCTCCTCTGGCTCCAATCCGAACACTGACACAAGTATAGTAACATCATACAAACTTGCTCACAAGCTCATATCATCAAATAACATCTAAAATCAAGAATCGTTCACCAAAACTCAAGATTTTCAAAGTTCAAACTCAAATTTCCAATTTTGACATAAAGCGCCAAACGACCTCGGGTCACCAAGACCCCAACCAAATATTTGTACAAGTCCAAAATTATCATACGTATCTACCGGAATTGTCAAAACACCAATCCGAGGTCGTTTACCAAAAATATTGACCGTGGTCAGCAGTAGCCACTTTCAAAGTAAAAAAATATATTTTCTTTAAAGTTTCACATTTAGCCTTTACGGAAATCAATACGGACCATGCACGCAAGTCATAAATTATCAAATATAGCTTTGAAAGGTCTCGAAACAGAAAGGAAAATTAGTACTCAAAAGGACCTATGGGGTTGTTCAGTGATATTTTATACAAATTCCACATCAAAACGGGTGGAAAAGAGTAAAATAGTAAACAAGACAAACCCCCCGTCAGAAAGGAAGAGAAGACTAAAGTAATACTCCCTCTGTTTCAATTTATGTGAACCCATTTGACTGGGCATGGATTTTACGAAAAGAGAGAAAACTTTTAAACTTGTGGTGTAAAATGAGGCACATATATTTTGTGTGGTTATAAATCATTGCATAAAGGTAAATTGTTTACAAATAGGGAAAGGGGTTATTCTTTTTGGCACAGACTAAAAATAAAATAGGTTCACATAAATTAAAATAGATGGAGTATAAGTTACGTTTATTTTGGTGTTGATAATGGTACATACCAATGGACAAATCCGCGACGTTTAACGGGCCAAAGAAAAAAATTCTTCTTGCTTGAAAGCCACAACTCTCCATTTCTCTCATTTTTTTCCCGAAAAAGGGCCAATTGTCACGATCAAAAAATTACTAGTCGTGATGGCACCTAAATCGATCCGCTAGGTAAGCCAACTAACAGAAAATACAATCCAAAAGAGATTATAGGAAAATAGTAAAGAATTAGCTGAACATTTACAAATTTACCCAAGACACGGTAGTACGAATCACGAGCTTCTAAGATTTGGAATTTCAAAACTGATACAAATAAATACACGTTCTGCTTGAAGGTTACATAAATAGATTAGCAATAACCTAAGCTACCATGGACAAGTGGCAATTATATCCAAACACACGAACATCTTTCGAATCAGCATCCAACGTCACTAGCAGCTCCCCTCCAAAATCTGCACGCAATGTGCAAAAGTGCAGTATCAGTACAACCGACCCCATGTACTGGTAATTATTTTGTCTAACCTCGTCGAAGTAGTGACGAGACTTTTAATTGAAAGATGCTATTTGTTATAACCTGTACATTAGACTAACAGTACAGGCCGTTCAAAACATAATAGTCAAAAGTAACGTATACAACTCTATGAGACAGTCAACAATTACTAGCAGTAATTACATTAGAAGATTTACAATCTTTCCTGGTATAAGAAGTGTATCCAAGATATCATGTTACATGGCACAGTAACACCCCTCGTGCTTCTATCTCATCCTCACTATATATAAATAAACTTATGTAACAAATCAATTAGCACGGCAACACCCTTCGTGCGTTCGACTCATCCTTCCAAATGTATGTATAACAGAACCAACCATATGACAGAAACACGATAACAGGAATTACAAAGTAGGAAATATGCGAGTAACAACAATGGACAAGGATATACATGCGGGCAATAACATAGAACTAAACGGAAAGCACGTGAGTAATAGATACAATTGGAAAGTAAGGGATATCAACGTTAATTAACTAGCATATTGGAGGCCTAAGTACAAATATGACAAATAAGAAGGAAACACATGATCTTTACAAGTTAACAAGTAAGGGCGTGAATGACTAGCATCACAGAATGTTTAAAATAGAGTGTGACGGAATAGGTATGACATGAATATAATTTTAAAAGCAAGAAATAGGCATGGCATAGGCATGTTGACATGGACAACACAACAACAATTGAGATAGAGGTCAAGTATGGGACAATAACAACATATCACACAAAATATATAATTTCGACAATAACAGCTCAAGGTAAAGGTGGAAATATATACACGGAAAACAGATATCACATCATAATGCATGTCCCTCATCCTCACCTCCACGAAAACACCCTTCGCGCCATGACCTCTCAATATTAAAAGCATAACAATATAAATGAAATAGCATGACATCATCCTTCGTGCTTTTACACTCACATGAAATGGCACAGTATCACCCTTCGTGCTTTACGCTCTTCCCTCACATGATAATGCATAAGAAATGACACGACATCACCCTTCATGCTTTACACTCTTCCTCACATGATAATGAATATAAAATGGTACGGCATCACCCTTCGTGCTTTACACTCTTCCTCACATGATAATGAATATAAAATGGCACGGCATCACCCTTCGTGCTTTACACTCTTCCTCACATGATAATGAATACAAAATGGCACGACATCACCATTTGTGCTTTACACTCTTCCTCACATGATAATGAATATAAAATGACACGGCATCACCCTTCGTGCTTTACACTCTTCCTCACATGATAATGAATATAAAATGGCACGACATCACCCTTCGTGCTTTACACTCTTCCCCACATGATAATGAATATAAAATGGAACGGTATCACCCTTCGTGCTTTACACTCTTCATCACATGATATTGAATATAAAATGGCACGGCATCACCCTTCGTGATTTACACTCTTTCTTACCAAGCATATGGATATCAATAAACAGCAAGACAGGAAGTATAAACAATATCTAGGAGAGTGTCTAAACTAATATTCCAAACAAATTTTCAATCACTGATTTCCAAGCCAACAATGATTCAATGAACCCTCAAGGAGCACATAATTCAAGTACTTCCACAAATCCCACAATTTATCAACGATGCAAGTATGGAATCTAGCATCTCAAAATATCGGCTGTAACAATGTATTAATGATTATGCATAGAGATGATCGAATTAGATACATCAATGTATTCTCATAGTTCCATAAAATTTGATCAAGTTATAATAGGCTAAGTCTCGATTCTAACATTTAATACTAGGTTCTTAATATCTAGAAGTCAAGTGAGGCATGAAGCAAGAGGTAACGAAATTCTACAAACACAGATGTAACATAATCCACCCCCATGCATGATAAACCCTTACACATACATATACGCTCTTCATCTCATATATTTATCACCCCCGCATGTAGCAAAAATGACAAATAAGAGGAAAATTCCCCTCAACAAAGTTAGGCAAAACACTTACCTCGAACAAGTTAATTACAATACCGAGCAAGCCAAGCGATGCTCCAAAAGTGCCATCACGCGTCGTAGTGACCTCCGAACGTCTCAAAACTAGCCAAAATCAATTCAAATACATCAAATAAAGCTCTAGGAAACAATTCCAAATGATAAAGATCGAATCCTAAATCAAATCCCAAATTCGGCCAAAAATACACTCTGGGCTCACGCCTCGGAACCCGATAAAACTCAAAAAATCCGATAACCCATTCAATTACGAGTCCAACCATACTAGTTTCACTAAATTCCGACTCCAAATCAATGTTCTAAACTCAAAAATTCATATTATGAAAACTTTAGGCCGAAACCCTCAATTTCCTCTTTAAAATTCATCAACCAAAAACTAAAATCGAAGATAGATTCATGGAATATAACCAAAACTGAGTATAGAACACTTACCCCAATTTATATGGTGAAAATCTCCTAAACAATTATCCAATTTCGAGCTCCCCAACTCAAAGTATGTTAAATGAATAAAACCCTCATTTTAACACTATTCTGCCTTGTTTCTTTTGCCAAATAATCTCGAAACCCACTTTTGATGCCTCCAACGGATTCCTTGTGAAATTCTAGTCAATTTAGGCTCTTGAATCATTCCATTTGACCTTATATTGAAGGAGATATGTTGGTTTCAATATTTGAAAATAGTGAAAAATTTTAAATACGAAGTCAGTGACAATTTCGTGATTAATCTGAAAAATCTAGCAACCCAATTCTTAGTAAAATGACCATAAACTCCTCATACGATGTCCAAATTTGGAGATTCTTTTTTCTATGGTTCCATAATTACGATACGGATCTAATTTTTCAATAAAAGCCGAAATTGGAGCTAATTTGCTTAATGTAGTACCATTTATGCTTGAAGAAACAACGTCGAAAAATATTTAAAAAAACGAGCGCAACACAACTTAAACCTATCTGAAACTCACCCGAACCCCTCGGGACCTCGTCCAAATATACCAACAAGTCACATAATAGAAAACGGACTTACTCGATTCCTCAAAATACCGAGCAAAGTGCAGATACTCAAAACGACCTGTCGGGTCGTCACATCCTCCACCACTTAAACACATGTTTGTCCTCGAACATGCCAGGAGTCTTTCCAAAGCTACCAAATCACGGTGTAACCTTATTAAGCATAAACTTGGGGGTGATCCCACGTCACACTGATCCACATAAGCCTTTCAACACAACATAACTAGAGATCTTTATTTCAACTTTGGTCCTTAAACCTTAGAACTCAATCTCTATCATCCAGAATTCATTACAAGACCCGAATCCCACAACCATATATTGTATAAGTCTTAACAAGTTGTATCAAGTCAAAAACATAACACAAGATGTAATCACATGATATACCCCATTACTTCGACACTCACATTAGGAAATGCCGACCATCATTACTGCCCAAAACAAATCCGGTGCCAGTAGCAAACCTCATACCGATTAGAACCTTGTTCAAAACCTTCATACCCTACCGATGATGAAAGAAACACGCATAACTGCTTAACCACTCATCTGATCAATAAGCCAAGAAACTCACTCGCCCGACCAGGGCCATTGTACACATCCTCAACAAAATATAGTGTTATTCTGCCAAACCTTCCTTATCCCAATACAATAGCGCAATCTCAGGTCTAGAAACCTCATCTCAGCCAATACGAGCAGCCGCACCGACAAGCATCAACAATAAACATATGGATCCACACACAACCCAGTTCTGTACACTACCAAGTAATAATTCAAACATGACTGATAATAGTAAGAAAACTAAATAAGAAAACTACTAAGCAAGTTAAGAAGGCAGGGAAATTTTAGCATTTTACTATGAACTATTCTCAACAAGGTGAAAGCAAAATATACAAGAAATAGAAATAATGAGCCACATTTCATCATTGTACCGTTGCGGTGTGCAACCCGATCCCATCATATCTATCCATATAGGGTATCCTTCGAGCCATAATACTCGGGCTCACTGATCATATGTGCGCCAACATCAAGCACAAAAGAGTGTACAAAATATAACTGTGGCAAAAATCATTACGAACAAATAATACTTCGAAAGTCAAGCACAACTATGGTGTAATAAGCAAATCAACATCACAAGGGCCACCTCGCCCATAGTGCCATGAGGCCTAAAATGAAATAATATGAGTGCAAAGAACCATGTAACCCTCACAACCCGTCATAGAATAAGAGAGAAACATACGACATAAACCAAGGCACGAATAACATCCACTCCGCCCGATGATATATATGTGGCATCAACTGCGTAAGAGCAAGCAAATCCAATCTGATACAGGATACAGACCCTCACTGGGCTCAAAATAATCCCCAAACCAAATTTTGATCATCCTCAAAGATGTAATAAACCTTCCAAAAGTCTATAGCAACCTTTCCATAACACTTACCATTAATCATCCAATGTTCTACACTCCTTCACAACTCGCAATCAAGGAATAGTCCGCCAACAAGAACATTCAGTCTCTGAGCCTCACGAATACCAGAATTTTCATACCCAATCTCAACACCGCTTCTCAAATAGCTGACACGTAATTCATACTCCATCATCTCGCGGAGAAACACCCATAAGTCGAAACACAATGTGCCTGCCAACATGCGAACTCTACTTCGATGGGAATCCCATAGTGCCAACAAGACTTCAAACACCCAAAATTGTCCGAGACATCAAGAACTCATATCCTTCCCTCCAAAACTAAATCGTAACCTTATACATGCAACCTTTCAACCCCACACAGCACGTCGCCTCTAACATGCTAACTTGCAACACTATGAAAGTCTCATAGTCAACTCTGAACCATAAGCAAATGAACACCTCATCACCTGAGAATCTTTCATTTAACTCAATCCAGGAGAACACCACCACACGCAATATAGCTTCTATACCTGTAGAAAACATCAACTCTGATCATGGTCATAACCATGATAAATTCTTCGAAACTCGGTAATACATAATCGAGTAATCAGAACCAATTTCCTCTAACTCAATCGAGTCACACAGACTGCCAACCCGAAAGTAACTCAATCCGATATGCCGTCCTGAGGGAACTTTCTGGGAACCCAAATCCATTTCTTGCATCACTCCAACATTGATATGTAGACCTTCCTTGACAAGGAAATGCCGAAGATCCGATTACCATTCGTTACCGTTTTCAAGCCCACCCGCAAACAAATTCAAAAATCCTTAAAGGCTACATAAGACCCGGAACTCTCCAGAACCTTCTTGATAACTACTCATCTTGCTCTGATCTCCAATACACAACTAATACGCATCGAGCAACCCGTGCTTCACCAACATATGACCATCCAAATAAATAAGCAAGAAATATCTCGATCCGGAAACGGAAACGGTCCATGACCCTACAATTCGATCATCATTAGAAGACTCCACCACTTAGCTCGAAGCCATAGATCACCTCATCGGCACCCTAAAGTACCATATCTTCACAGCATGCCCCGATCCCGCACGACTATTTAGCTGAATACTTCAAAAAATAATGCAATACTGGTAATAGAACGCCCAGAAGACTCTGCCAAGCGCTTACCCATCATAAAATAGTCAAAAAACTTCCCAAAATGCTCTGAAATGATCACGTATGCACTCCACCAAATGAAAACCTCACACGAGACACACGATCCAAACTCATCATGCAGGATATAGCCCACCAATTACACTCAAATCGACACCTTTCCATGAACCCACCTTAGTCACAATAGCGAGACCACCAGCCAATCTTCCCAAATCTGTGCTTACTAACCAGACCATGAACCCGCCTCATACCACAAATGAACGACTAGAAAATTTAACACTGCATCTGCTTCTGAGGCTAGACAACATATCGTAATCTATCTGCAGCATCACCGATCGTCATCATATAACGAATACTGAGTGCACAACACCACATATGAGCGATTAGGAGGAGTCAAAGTCGTAGATTTCAAGCTGAAACAAGGCCGCACGATAAGGAAAGAAGAAGGGAAATTTTTTCCTAAATGCCCTGTAGCCTCCCGAAGATAGGTATGGACGTCATCATACCGATTCGCAGGATTCTACTAGAAACTTGCTCATGACTCATAGAACCTACGAACCTAGTGCTCTGATACCACCTTGTCACGATCAAAAAACCACTAGTCGTAATGGCACCTAAGTCGATCCGCTAGGTAAGACAACTAATAGAAAATACAATCCAAAAGAGATTATAGGAAAATTGTAAAGAATTAGCGGAACACTTACAAACTTACCCAATACCTGGTAGTACGAATCACGAGTTTCTATGATTTGGAATTTCAAAACTGATACAAATAAATACACCTTCTACTTGAAGGTTACATAAACAAATTAGCAATAACCTAAGCTACCATGGACAACTGGAACCTATATCCAAACTCACGAACATCTTCCGAATCAGCATCCAACGTCACCAGCAGCTCTGCTCCAAAATCTGCACGCAATGTGCAGAAGTGCAGTATCAGTACAACCGACCCCATGTACTGGTAAGTATTTTGTCTAACCTCGTCGAAGTAGTGACGAGACTTTTAGTTGAAAGATGCCATTTTTTGTAACTCGTAGATTAGACTAACGGTATAGGCAGTTCAAAACATAATAGACAAAAGTAACATATACAACTCTATGAGACAGTCAACAATTACTAGCAGGAATTACAGTAGAAGATTTGTAATCTTTCCTGGTATAAGAAGTGTATCAAAGATATCAAGTTACATGGCACAGTAACACCCCTCGTGCTTCTATCTCATCCTCACCATATATAAATAAATTTATGGAACAAATCAATTAGCACGACAACACCCTTCGTGCGTTCAACTCATCCTTCCAAATGTACGTATAACAGAACCAACCATATGACAGAAACATGATAACATGAATTACAAAGTAGAAAATACGCGAGTAACAACAGTGGACAAGGATATACATGGGGGCAACAGTAAAGAACTAAACAGAAAGAACATGAGTACTAACAACAATTGGAAAGTAATGGATATCAACGTCAATTAACTAGCATATTGGAGGCCTAAGTACAAATATGACAAATAAGAAGGAAACACATGATCTTTACAAGTTAACAAGTAAGGGTATGAATGACTAGCATGACGAAATGCTTAAACTAGAGTGTGACGGAATAGGTATAACATGAGTATAATTTTAAAAACAGGAAATAGGCGTGACATAGACATGTTAATCAAGTAAATGACATGGACAACACAACAACAATTGAGATAAAGGTCAAGTACAGGACAATAACAACATATCACACAAAATATATAATTTCGAAAATAACAGCTCAAGGTAAAGGCGGAAATGTATACATGGAAAATAGATATTAATCATAATGCATGTCCCTCATCCTCACCTGCACGAAAACACCCTTCGCGCCATGACCTCACAATATTAAAAGCATAACAATATAAATGAAATGGCACGACATCACCCTTTGTGCCTTTACTCTCACATGATATGGCATGGTATCACCCTTCATGTTTTATGCTCTTCCCTTACATGATAATGTATATGAAATGGAACGACATCGCCCTTCGTGATTTACACTCTTCCTCACATGATAATGAATATAAAATGACACGGCATCACCCTTCGTGCTTTACGCTCTTCCTTACCAAGCATATGAATATCAATAAAATAGCAAGACAGGAAGTATAAATAACATCTAAGAGAGTTTCCAAATAAATATTCCAAACAAATTCTCAATCACTAATTTCCAAGCCAACAATGATTCAATGGACCCTCAAGGAACACATAATTCAAGTACTTCCACAAATTCCACAATTTATCAACAATACAAGTATAGAATCTAGCATCTCAAAATATCGGTCGTAACAATGTATTAATGATTATGCATAGAGATGACCGAATTAGACACATCAATGTATTCTCAGAGTTTCATAAAATGTGGTCAAGTTATAATAGGCTAATTCTCGATTCTAACATTTAATACTAGGTTCTTAATATCTAGAAGTCAAGTGAGGCATGAAGCAAGAGGTAACGAAATTCGACAAACACAAATGTAACATAATCCACCCCCCCCAAGCATGATTAACCCTGACACATGCATATACGATCGTCACCTCATGTATTTATTACCACCACAGGTAGCTAACAATGAAAAATAAGAGGAAAAATTCCCTCAACAAAGTTAGGAAAAACACTTACCTCGAACAAGTCAATTACAATACCGAGCAAGCCAAACGATGCTCCAAAAATGTCATCACGCACGTAGTGACCTCCGAACGTCTCAAAACTAGACAAAAGCAACTCAAATACATCAAATAAAGTCCAAGGAAACAATTCCAAATGATAAAGATCGAATCCTAAATCAAATCCCAAATCCAGCCAAAAATCACACCCCGGGCCCACGCCTCGAAACCCGACAAAACTCTTAAATACGACAACCCATTCAATTACGAGTTTAACCATACTAGTTTCACTCAATTCCGACTCTAAATCGATGTTCAAAACTCAAAAATTCATATTATGAAACTTTAGGCCAAAATCCCCAATTTCCTCTTTAAAATTCATCAACAAAAAGCTAAAAATCGAAGATAGATTCATGGAATGTAACCAAAACTGAGTATAGAACACTCACCCAATTCGTGTGGTGAAAATATCCTAAAAAATTTCCCAATTCCGAACTCCCCAATTCAAAATATGTTAAATGAATAAAATCCTCGTTTTAATATTGTTCTGCCCCGTTTCTTGTGCCAAATATTCTCAAAAATCTCTTTTGATGCTTCCAATGGATTCTTTATGAAATAATAGTCAAGTTAGGCTCTTGAATCACTCCATTTGACCTTATATTGAAGGAGATATGTTGGTTTCAATATTTGAAAATAGTGCAGACTTTTAAATACGAAGCCAGTGGCAATTTCGTAATTAATCTGACAAATCTGTCAACACAATTCCTAGTAAAATGACCATAAACTCCCCATACGATGTCCAAATTTGGCGATTCTTTTTTTTATGGCTCCATAATTACGATAAGGATCTAATTTTTCAATAAAAGCAGAAATTGGAGATAATTTGCTTAATGTAGTACCATTTATGCCTGAAAAAACAACGTCGAAAAATAAAAAAACGAGCGCAACACAACCCAAACATATATGAAACTCACTCGAGCCCCTCGGGATCATGTCCAAACATACCATCAAGTCATATAACATAACATGGACTTACTCGATCCCTCAAAATACCGAACAAAGTGTAGATACTCAAAACGACCTGTCGGGTCGTCACACAAATAGACCAATGTACTATCAAAAATAGTTTAACTATACCTTCTGTTTGAGTATTCGTTCAATTATGCCCCTCTTGTTGTACTAAAATCGGAAGGGCATAATTGAACGCAATACTCAAATGAAGGGTATATTTAAACTATTTCGAATAGCACATCGATATATTTGCCCTTCTTCCTGTTTTTTTTTTTTTCTTAAATATTGAATATATGTACAGGAACTTTAGATTTCAATGTGTCTTTGAGTGTTAGGAGGGGAAGTTCTTCCATAAAATGCAGCTAGTTTCTTTTAGGATATTTTTCCAGCTCTACACTGAATCTTTATAATTTATTTAGCTGAACAATGAAGAATATACGATAAATAAAATTAGATTGCCCCAATTAAAGAATTACTTTTCATGCATTGAACGGATACTCAAATGGAGGTATATATAATTTCGACAGTACAAAGATATATGTTTGCCTTTTTTTTAGAAGTTATTGTATTAAACATATGTATCGGAACTGTTGAGTTCAATTTGTCTTCGAGTGTTAGGAGGGGAAGTTCAAAGTTAAAATGCAGCTAGATTTCTTTTAGGATATTGTTCAGGTCCACATTGAATCTTTATAATTTACGTAGCTGAACACCGACGAATGTATGATAAATAAAATTAGTTTGCCTCAAATAAGAATTACTGTTAACGCATTTTTTTTAGAAAGGATGTGGGGCTAGTTAATAGTAGTGAATTCTGCAAGTTGATGTACAGACTTAAAGCTTGTCTTTAAAGCCCATTTGACTTAGCTGATTTAGAGTAACTGATAAACATTAGGGGCTGAAAAGCACTTTTAAGTGTTGAAACTGATTTAAAAAATAAGTAGTTACGTGTTTGAATAAAAGTGCTGAAATTAATAATAAGCAGCTGAAACTGTTTTATTAAAAAGTGCTGATAAGTCTTTTTATGTTAAAATGACTTAAATGACCTTATAACAATTTACACTACTAAAAACGTTATTTTCTTCAAAATTTTAAATTCTACATAGATTTTACCTATTTATTGTATTGGTAAAAATAAGTATTACACATGGAATTATTTATGTGGCTGACATGGCAAGACACGTGGATCACTAAAAAAGTGACAGCTGGAGAGTTGCATTGAAAGATGCACGAATTATAATAGGTACGAGCAAATCATTCTCGAGATGAAAGAGGTACGGACGCTCGAGCCTGAATTGCTAAGTGAAGAGACACCGCCAGGATGAATTAAGACAGTAAAAAAGGAAGATTCACAAATCTTTAATTAATGAGGAAGAAGGATCAGGAATATTATAGAATCTTCATGAACAGTTACGATTGTCAATTAGTTTCATTAATGTCATTAATGCTCATAATGATTCAATCATAAAAGGGAAGAAACGTTGTACTTGTAAATTCCTATATAAGGGAAGGGAATTTCACTTGTAAGGACACGTTCTGATTATTATTGGAATACAATTACTTTCTTTTGCTTGATTACTTTGCTATTTCTTATACTAATTTCCTTTCTTATAATCGAGAGAATACGAAATTTCTTGGTTATCAGTAGCCCGAGTACTTCTAAATGTAGGCTTTGACTGAGAATCTATTTCTTCGGCTAAACAAATTGGTTTCATTATCGGGAATCTGATAATCTTCTTACTTTCCAAATCTTTCTCTCTCACAACTAAGTCATGTCGACTGTCAAATGACAACAACCAGATCAAAAAGTTCATATTGGAGCAAAGCTAGCCCAGAAATGAGAGGTAAGTTGATTGAATTTTTAAAAGCTAACGCAGATTGTTTTGCATGGTCACATTCAGATATGACAGGTATACATCCGGAGGTGATGACCCATAAATTAAATGAAGATCCATCATATATACCTGTCAAGCAAAAGAAGAGGAAGCAACGATCATTCAAAAATCAAGTGATCAATGATGAGGTACAAAAACTCTTAAAGATCGGTTCAATACGCGAGGTAAAATATCCTAATTGGTTATCTAATACTGTGGTAGTTCCAAAAAAGAACGGTAAATGACGAGTTTGTGTAGATTACACTATCTTAAATAAAGCATGTCCAAAAGATTCATTCCCTTTACCACATATAGATCAATTGATTGATTCTATCGCAGGTCATGAGCAATTAAGCTTTTTAGATGCATATTCTGGTTATAATCAAATAAAAATGAATCCCTTAGATGAAGAAAAAACTTCATTCATTACGGACGGAGGGACTTATTGTTACAAAGTCATGCCTTTTTGGCTTGAAAAATATTGGAGCCACATATCAGAGGTTGGTGACCAAGATGTTCCAAGAACACATGTGAAGACCATGGAGGTGTATATTGATGATATGTTGGTCAAATATACACAAGTGGAAGATCATTTTCAACATCTTTCAAATACCTCCAAGATCCTCTGCAACTATAATATGAAATTGAACCCAGAAAAGTACGCTTTTGGCGTAGCTTCAGGTAAGTTCTTAGGTTTCCTTGTATCTAATATGGGTATTAAAGTAAATCCTGCACAAATTAAAGCTATTGAAGAAATATCTGATATACTCACGAGCAAAAAAAAGGTACAAAGATTGACGGGTAGAATTGCAGCTCAGGGAAGATTCATTTCAATGTCTTCAGAAAAAAATTTCAAATTTTTTTCATGTTAAAAAAGTAAAATCAGTTTGAACGGACTGAGGAATGCCGACAAGCCCTCAAAAATTTGAAGGCATACTTATCAAATCCTCCTTTGCTGGCTAAAGCAAGGGATGGAGAGAGACTGTTTGTATATCTCGCAGTTTCAGAAGTGGCTGTAAGTGCACTTTTAGTACAAGAAGACAAAGGTACGTGGACTTTATTTACTGATGGCTCCTCAAATGATAAAGGAGCCAGTTTGGGTATCGTCCTAATTCCACCCTCGGGCGAAAGTGTAAGACAAGCAATTAAGTGTTACTCTATTACTAATAATGAAGCAGAGTACGAAGTTGTAATTGCATGTTTGGAACTGGCACGTGAACTCTCCATAGAGAAAATCATGGTTAAAAGTGATTCTCAAGTGGTAGTCAATCAGATGCAGGGGACTTACATATCTAGAGAGATACAGATGCAACAATACTTAGGAAAGAGACGAGAACTAATCAGACAATTCCAATCATGGAAGATCATGCAAACACCCAGGGAAGAAAACGAAGAAGCGGATACATTAGCTAACCTTGCATCAGTTGCGGAAGTAACAAGTGCAGAGAATGCTATCGTAATACACTTATTTCATTCAGCACTAGACCAGGATAAAAATGAGGTAAGCTTTAATAATTTAACCTGGGATTGGAGAAACAAGATTGTTAATTTTTTGCAGTACAGGATCGTACCTGAAGGCAAGAAATAGTCTCAATTGCTTCGATGAAAAGTTGCACATCACTGTTTAATTCGAGGGAAGTTATATCGAAAGATGTTCGGTGGTTCTTTAGCAAGGTGCCTTGGACCCGCTCAAATAGAATATGTGATGAAAGAAGTGCATGAAGGGCATTGCAAAAATCACACAGAAGGAAGATCTTTAGTTAAAACACTAATCAGGGCAGGATACTACTTGCCTAAAATGGAAGAGGATGCAGAAAATTTTGTAGCAAAATGTGACAAATGTCAATGATACGGCAATAATATGCATCACCCTGCAGAATTATTACATACGGATATTTACCCGTGACCATTTATGAAGTAGGGAATGGATATAGCAGGTCCTTTACCACAAGCTAAAGGAAAAGTACAATTTTTGTTGGTATTAACAGATTATTTTTCCAAATGGGCAAAGGCAGGAGCTTTCAAACAGGTATGAGAAAAAGAGGTAAAGTATTTCATTTGGCGAAATATTATATGCCGATTTGGAGTACCAAAATAAATCATTTGTGATAATGGCCCACATTTTATAGGCTCGAAAATAACAGAATTTTTTCAAAGTTGGCAAATCAAACGAATAACCTCTTCACTTTATCATCCCGTGGCAAATGGAAAAGCTTAGTCGACAAACAAGATTATCATTAATAATTTGAAGAAAAGATTAGAAAAATCAAAAGACAATTGACCTGAAGTATTACTAGGAGTACTATGGGCTTATCGAACAACAACAAAGACAACTACGGGGGAAACACCATTTTCACTTGTTTACGGTTCAGAAGCTTTAATCCTTGTCGAAATAGGAGAACCAAGTACGAGATTCACACTAGTGACGAAATAATCAAACGATGAAGAATTGAGAACAAACTTGAATTTACTCGAACAAAGAAGAGAAGCAGCTTTAATAAGGATGGAAATACAAAAGCAAATCATAGAATGCTACTACAACAGGAAGGCTCACCTCAGATACTTCAAGATTGGGGACTTCGTTCTCAAAAAAGTTTTCCAATCAACAAAAACAGCTAGAGTAGGAAAGTTGAACCCAAATTGGGAAGGTCCTTATAAGGTTCGTAGTATCACTGGGGAAGGTGCCTATGAGTTAGAAACCATGGACGACAAGGTTTTACCTTCGAGTTGGAATGCTGTTCATGTGAAGAAATATTTCTGAGCGAAAGAAATACCCCCGGTCAGGTATCACTTAATTAAGATTTTTGTTTTGTACAGTTAAGATTATACTAATAATTTTAGATGATAGGCAAAAAACTAGCCCACACCAAATGATGATATTAGACCTGAAAGACACGCGAATGCAAAATTATTCCCGGTCTAGGGATACAACTTTTTTGATGGAAACAAAAAGGGTTAAGCAGCCATCATCTAAAAATATATACCTCCGAGTCCCGTATGTATTTTTCTTTTCAGGAGATAGACCGCATGGAAGAAATAATCAAGTGCTCAAGATTTCATACTTCAAAGCTCTAACACTTGGGGGATATGCAAGGCAAAGAAGACTAGAAAAGTCAGAATTCGAGTCAAGCTTGGATCTATCTACCCAACAAATCAAAAGTTAAGAGCAGATCAAGAGCCAAAAACACAAGCCTGATTCAAAAACCTGTGATGAAGTATACACTCGCAGATATAAATTACGAGATCTTATGAGTACCTAGGTTAAAGGTAATATTTTGTCATGGGTTGCAAGATATGCCCTTGAATTTTGTAAAATCTGTTATAAAGAAAACAGTTACAAAAGAATTGTAGATGTTACTTGAATACATGTAAAGTATTATACAGTTTGAAAGTTCAAAAATACAAAACTTCCTCAAATTATTCAAGTTATGTATGTTTCTACTTCTTCTTTCGTATGTTTACACCAGTATAAAGTTAAGACGTCTTTTTCATTAAGTTTCGTTTATAAAAAGGCCATCTTTTATAAAAAATCATGCTTATTCAGAAAGTCACGAAGTATTAAAGCATTTTTAAATGCGTAATATAAGGGTATAACAAAAACTCAAAATGTAATATTATATAAACTTGGTTAAAACTAAGTATAAACTTAGTTCAAACCTAAGTATTTGGTACTAAACCCCAAAACGAACCAGGGATAAAACTTTCCAACCATTCCACCAATAAAAAAAATAGCACAACAAACTTTCCAAATATAATTTCACTATGGGACAGGTTCTAAACCAGTACTATCAGGAGGATTCAAGATGGCATCGTCAGCAACCGCAGAAGGTTCGACTTGAGAAGAAGAGGTTTGAACATCAGCTAGGAGTAAGTTCATCACCCTCGGGAATGCTGACCTCAGGTGAAGAAAAGTTTTGACTCTGCCGATTTTTCTCAATGGTTTTCTTAGTTTTTGCAATCTCAGTAGTCAAGTCAAAGCCTTCCTGGCTTGCCTCAATTAAAGTCTCGAGGTGCGTGTTCAAAAAAGCCCACCTTACATCAATAGTTGCTTTATCCTCTAGGGCTTCATAATCCCTCTCCCATTTCTTAATTTCGTCTTTCAACTCTTCCTTTTCAGCCAAAGCAGCATCTTAAGAAGCTTGTAAAGGGGCGAGTGATCTCTCTAAGAACTGAACCTTGCTAGAAGACATGGAAGTGTATTTTGATGATATGTAAGCGTTTGAACAAGCTCCCCGATGTAGACTTCCTTCTGGTTAAGCAATTCTTTCAAACCCCTAATTTCCTCAGTGGCTTTGGAAAGCTGCTCGGCAAATGAATACTAGAGACGGTCTTTCTCCTTGCCCACTTGACTGGAAGAGGCTTTCTCAATCGCCAACTCTGCTTCCATCACCTTCACTTATTGTTCCAAGGTACACTTCCCCTAATCTAAAACTTCTTTTTCTAGATGAAGGCCTTCAAACTGTTCTTTCCAGTTGTCCACTTCGATGCGATAGTCGTTCATTAACTGCTCAGTATGGACAATCCTCTTCATCAGCTCCGTGCCTATTAGGTTGATCTATACAAGAAAAGGAAAAAGTGATTATCAAACAAAGATAAAAAAATCACAAGCTGTGTAAAAAAGCTAAGGCTTATACCTTTAAATATGAATGGACAATATCATTCATCCATGTTAAAGAACTGTGGCTTTCCAATTTGGACTTCTCAACTGGGCCAATCAACGGTTTCAGCCATATATCAGCTTGGCCATATTTCTTTAGAAGATTACCATCCTCGGGGACTTTAATGGTAACTTTTTCATCATCCTACTGCTAATGGAAGAACTACCTTCAACATGAGAAGTGGTAGCAGTGGGGACAGTTGAGGGAGTCAAAACAGCTACGGGTGGAGCAATGGCAGCAACAACATGTGCGGGAAACTGAGGATCAATAGGAGCAGACACTGGAAAATAGGCAAGAGGCGCTTCCTCAGAAACTAAGACAAAGTCTTCACTATAAAACCCATGGGAAAATAACTGTTCAGTAGAGTCACGGGGTGCAACAGTCATCTCTTCATCGGAGCTCACCAAAGTAGCACTTTAGGGCTCATGCATGGCAACTCAACTCGGAGGAGGAGTGGCTTCATCAACTGAAATGACACATCTCCTAGCCCGAGGCTTACGCACTAACAAGCCCTCCTCTCATTCCTCTTCACCCTCGGAACCAGGAGCTCTTTCAGCTTTTCTCTTTGATGAGGAACTCAAAATCATCTCTTGACCCATGGATAGAGAAAGTCTCGATGCAGAAATAGAAGCGACACTAACACCCCGAATGAGAAACTCTAGCAGAAGAAGAAGTTAGTAAATTTTCAAATAAATATGAAAGCAATGTAGAAAATTGAAGGGTAGGGTAGAAAATTGAAACCATCGAGAACTCTTCGAAACCCATTTGCACATAACCAAGCCATCAAAATTGAATCTCTCTAACTCAATCAAGTCACACAGGTCACCAAACCCAAGAGTATTGCCACAAAACATATGTAAAGCTTTACCACACCAAAGGAACCCATCACTTCTATTACAATGCTGATCCCAACCATTATCAACCTGACCCATTTATTTGAGTTCCTCTTGACACGCCTTCAAGATAACACTTCTCCTTTCCAGTACACTATAGTCCTTAATTAAATCTCACCCCAAGAGATTCTAGCATAAAACCACGTCGTCCTAAGGTTAATAAGCCATTGTATTCCCTCTTAAGCACCCAATAGTACCGCAAATCGAGATGCCCACTCTGAAGAGACCTTCTATAAATCTGAAGTTGTTATTTAAACCTCTCTAATACTAAAATGTAGAATCAATAATGATATAGAAATATCACAAGTCTCGGCACCATCCAATGTATATCTCAGATCTTAGCCATATAAAAATTCGGAGGACCCTCAAATACCACATATGAATCTTGAACTCATTAGAACCTTCTGGAGAGTCATTTACCTACTCTAGTCCCAGATGCATGGCCAATGCGCGCGGAACGACTTGTGCCTCACCAGCACATGACTATCCAAAAAGAAGCAACTAACAATTCCTCTTCCTTGTGTGCTACATCCTCAACAAATATCAAACCTGAACCATTCCAAGATCTTTATATACCCATACGTATACTACATCATTCATACAACAATTTCCTTGCTTGCATCATCTTTGAAGTTAGCCCTTCAAGTCATAGGTGATCCACTAGTATGCCCCAAACTAATAACACATGACTATATAATTTGATCGTAACAGTAGACTCCCCCACTTGGCTTGAAGCCATAGAACATAACATCGGATAAGCCACAATAATCCTCCTTCATAATTGCCATTATTTCATACTATGAATTCTTCATAAGCTCATGTAGCACTAGCCATAAAACACTCCAAAATCATCTGGCTCGTACATACTCATCCTTGTGACATTCGTGTGAACTTCCTTAAGTGATCTGGACTCTAATTGTAGCCCATTCGTCTGACTCTAATTGTAGCCTATTAGTCTCGCTGGATAGAACGTAAACTCTTCATAGAAACATCACAAGAATTACTCAACCACAGACCTTCTCGCAAGAGATAATGCACTTGCTTAGCCTCCAAACTGATATCTCACTATGGCTCTACCATGGTCACAAATAAATTAGCCTTCCTGAGTTTACACTCGCTAACAAGATATAAGAATCCACTCTATTCAAGAAATGACCAAATATCCAGCCATGTACTCGACACTCAAGACGGTACAACACATCAAGACAAAAATCAATTAATCTGTATCTGTTTCCATCCTACACAAATCCTTCCTGTGATATCCAACCATATAGGCATAATACTTATCCACATAATACTCATCTCATGGCTATTCTTGCAACTCATTGTGCCATCAATCCCTCTTCTGAGGATATTACCAGACATATAAGTCCAAATGCACATACTCACACAACTGAATCTGCCGAGCTCAAGCAGCAGCCTAAACCTGGCCTAAAGTCCTCCAAACTGGCCCATCTTCATAATAGAGATACACATCCTGCACCTCATCCGCGACATCACAAGCTGTCGGTGCATAGCTGATACTGCATACTCAATATCATATACGAGCGAATGAAAGAAATCGAAGATATAAGCTTCAAGCTGAATCAATGTCTCACGATAAGGAAAGAAAGAAGATGAAGTTTCCTAGATTACCTATAGCCTCCCGAAGATAGGTATGGACGTCATCACATCGATCTGCAAGACTCTATTAGATATTTGTTCATGAGTGGTAGAACCTATGAACCTAGAGCTTTGGTACCAACTTGCCACGATCCAAAATCTACCTAGTCGTGATTTCACCTAACCCCAACATGGTAGCTAAGCCAAATGTTGAATTTTGAAAATAAAATGAAAGATCCTTATTAACAAGGATTAAAAATAGCCGAATTCCATACAACATCCGAAGGATTGGTAGCACAAGTCATGAGCCTCTAAGATTTGGATTTACAAAGTTGGTACGAAAATAAATACAACATTTGTTTGGAAGATACATGAATAGAGTACGAATCCAAAACTATCAAGGACAAGTGGTAGTCGTATCCGAAAAGAATGTACATCTTCAATACCAGCTTACGTCATCCACAACTACTCAGCTCCAAGGTCTACATGCAAGGGGCATAAGTGTAGTATAAGTAAAATCGACCCTATATACTTAGTAAGTATCCTGACTAACTTTGGTAAAGTAGTGATCGAGGTCTTAAGTCAAGGATATTCACTATATATATAGAATGAAAACAAGTTAAAGTTTCTAACCTATGAAGTTGGTATTGCTCTCCAAAATCACCTCTATGGAGTCTAGATCTCCAAAATAGCTTAAAATGAGCTAGGTCCCGAAATATCAATCTTTTACCCAACTGCAGATATCGCAATTGCGAACTATTGTTTGCAACTACGATGTTCGCAAAATTGAATCACTGATCGCAAAAGCGAACAGTATCTGAGCTTTTCAAATGTCGTAAATAAGAGTCGCATTTTGGGAAGAACTAGCCTATCGCAAAAGCGAAGTAAGCTTCGCAAATGTGAAGCTGCTCCTCAACTCCAGCGTTGCAATTACGACCAATTCCTCGCAATTGTGAAGCCCGGCCAATTCGCAAAAGCGAGCAGAACTTCCAACACCGAAGCTGCCACCCCTTTCCCATCATCGCAAATGTGGGCAAGCTCATGGAGGCTCGCATTTGCTAATAGATCCTCGCAAATGCGAGATCTGCAGCCCAACACCAGAAGTTCTTTAACTATCTCAAAACAATGTGCAACCTATCCGAAACACACCCGAGCTCCTCGGGATCCATGCGAACACTCACATAAGTATATTAACATCATATAAACTCGTTCACAAGCTCATATCATCAAAATAACATCTTAAATCAAGAATCTCTCACCAAAACTCAAGATTTTCAAAGTTCAAACTCATATTTCCAACTTTTCACATAAAGCACCGAAATGGCCTCGGGTCACCCAAGACCCAAACCAAACATTTTTACGAGTCCAAAATTATCGTATGAATCTACCAGAATCGTCAAAACACCAATCCGAGATCGTTTACCGAAAATGTTGACCGTGGTCAGTTGTAGCCACTTTCAAAGTCAAAAATTATATTTTCTTTAAAAGTTACGCATTTGGACTTTTCGAAAATCAACACGGACCACACACGCAAGTCATATTTATCAAATATAACTTTGAAAGGTCTGGAAACCTAGAAAGGGAAACTAGTACTAAAACCGAACTATGAGGTCGTTACAATGATATTTTATAAAAATTCCACATCAAAACGAGAGAGAAGAGTAAAATAGTAAACAAGACAAATTCCCCGCCAGAAAGGAAGAGAAGAGTAGAGTAATATAAGTTACGCTGCTGTTGGGTTGATGTACAAATTTAGTGCCTGGCTTAGGCCTCATTAATGTTTTTTAAGATTAAGACGTCTGAATTGAATACACATCTGAATATCAAGATGTATATTAAGATTAAGACATCTGAATCTGAATACACATCTGAATATATTAAGATGTGTATTAAGATCATAATAGAAATAATTAAGACTGTTTGATTTTTAACATCTGAATGTATAAAATTTATCTTTATTTGAAAATTAATAAACATAAAATTCAAATGAGATACTAACTGATCTAATATTCTATCAATAAAATATATAATTTTTTAAAATATGATAGTTGTTGATGGTGATGGCTAACGAGTGAATGCCGAGTAGAAGCGGTGGTTGGTGATAGTTTTGGTTGATGACGGTTGTTCATGCTAGTAGCTAGTAGCTAGTAGTGATTGGTAGTGGTGACGATTATGATTGGGGATGGTGGTGGTGAGTGGAGATAGTTAATAATGGCGGGTGGTGGTAGTAGTTGTGACTGAGAAAGATGGCGGGTGGGTGGGTGGTGGTAGGTTATAATAATGGGCAGTGTCGGCTGTGGTTGTTGATGGTGATGGGGTGGTCAGTTGTGGTAGTTAAGGAGGATGAGTGTTGATTGTGGGTCAGAATGATATATGGCGGTCAGAGTGGTGGGGATAGTGGGTGGTATTTGTTCAGTATCTATGTACTAGACAAAGAATTATTTCCACCATAAATAGATCGAATGAATGTATGAACGTTCTTTCAGTGCAGTTTCTTGTCCGCTATGTGTTATGTGTTGTATCTTTGTAGTTGCTGAATATAGGCTGGGATTGTGGTGTCGAATCTCTGGCTTTGTGGATTTTCTGCATAAGCAACATAGTACGCTGAAATGCTAGCTTGTGCTGGTGCCATGGTCACCCTAGTCTGTAATAATTTCATGGAAACATGGAATTAGATTCGAAGGAGAATTTCCTTAATGTAAAGCATGAACTCTCGAGTTTCCAACTTAAAAATGCACATGTACATTTTGTTCTAAGGACATGCATTTTAGTGTATGATCATTGTGTTCTAGGCATATCAAAGTTGTACAACACACGTTGGATTTTTATTTTTTTTTAAAGAAAAAAGGCCTCTGAGCCGAGGGTCTCCCGGAAACAGCCTCTCTACCCCTCCGGGTAGGGGTAAGCTAAGGTCTACACTGTACCCTTCCCAGACCCTACTGTGGGATTTTACTGGGTTGTTGTTGTTTGTATATAAGAAAAAAGGCCTCGAATGGAATCAAAGTTCAATACCATTGATAAACATCACAAATAGCTAGGTGAGTCACAGGTTATTGTTCTTTACCATGAGATATCCGATCAAGAATGCATATATTGATAGTTCCGTTGCATAACTCTTGTGGATTATAAATGCCCAGGAGCCTCCTAGTAGCGTGCAAATCGCTCCTCCTGCCACTCCATAGAAAAAGCAAACTGAACTAGTTAGATCAGAATTAATCAGCTCTTCCATCCCAATTCTTCTAAATATCTCCCAAGTATCCACGGATGCCTGCACAATCCCTTTATTGTACACTCCTACATGTACGAAACCCCATCTATTGCCATATACTACAAGACATGACGCAATTCCAGAAGAGCAACCGGTGCATGAGAACATGAACTCATCCACATCTCTTGAAACCAAACTGATGGCTCGGGCTGAACCTCGAACGATAGTAACAACAGGTACTAGTATTGAGCCAACACAGATGCTACCGATTGAATGCCTGATTGTGCTTAGGAAGATTGTCTTGGAATCAAGCACTATTCCAGTTGCAAATTGCACATATTTTATGTGTGATACTGTTACTTGCTGTATGTTCTTAATTACTTGCATAGTCCATACGAGGCTTAACAGGATCAGAAAAATGAATAGGTTGTTAAGCCAAGATTTCTCAGCTGTAGCTCCTCCAATGCCTGATATCAGTAAAGATGAATACAGAGTACAAATAACAACTGAAAGGAGTGTCATGGCAGTGGCGTGTGGAGGAGGGAAGGCAATAGCGATTGATAGTACTCGAATAGCATGCTCGATTCTGTGATTGACCCAACACGAATAGAGGAATTGAATGACTGCAGATATAAGACAAGCGATCCCCATGAACAGACTTCCCACTGTGCCTATGGAGATGAGCAAAACGCCAACTGCACAATTGAGAAAAGGGCTAAACCAAAATGCAGCTCGGATAGCTCTTGACGGGTGGCTGAAAAGGAATGCCTGAAATGTGAAGCTGATAATTCCAGCACAAGCTGTTGAAGCAAGTATTGGCAGGTACCATTTCTTTGGCTGGAAATGATGTGTGTTTTCAGCACTAATGATTCCTCGAACAGTTAAAAATATCGCCAGAACGGAAGTGAGGAAGATGTGCACAACGAAAATATATTGGAAAAACTTTCTAAAGAAGCCCCCTTCTGTCCTCATGGCATACTATAACTTGCTTAACTTGTTTTTGGAATTGAAAAATAAAATAAAATGTCAATTGAAGCAACTGATAACCAAGATAACTTGACAAGGGAAATCAAGAAACAGAACAACCAAGAAATGGTATTGTTAAAGAAGAAAGATGAGAAGATTCAAGTACTGCCAAGTTAGAGATCTTAATTCTCGATCCAAGCCTCAGATTTTAGTCTTGGCTTAGAAATTGAAAAATAAAATTTGGAACAATCTGTGGCACCTTGTTGTTCTCTTATTGATATGCTGGGAGAACTAATGTAGTAATCTGCAGAAATCTTTTCTTTTTTATACAAATTTTGGGCTTCTTTCATTTCCTTGGCACTCACGACTTTAGTAGAAGAGGATCACAAGATTTTTCAAATTTTGAATTTTATTTCAATTTGGGAGTCCTCTTGAAGCCATAATTATAAACATATGCTTTATTTATGTGAGAACACAAATTGATTTCAATATGGATGTCTTCTGTTATACGCCTTATATCTTTATAGTATTATTTATGTTAACACACCACTGACCTAGTCCTACTCTCCTTTTTCTCCTGTCTTTCAGGTTCAAACAAAACCGAGATATGCTAATCTCACTTATGAACCCTACGGACAGATAATTATGCAAATCTTCTTTTCTATTCAAATTTGTGACTGTGAATATAGTCAACACAAGAGAGTAGAATAAGTGCTAGTTGTCTAATTATCCCTCATTTTGAACTATGATCAGGTGACTCATAAAAGGGCCAGAGTGAGAATTGGTATACAAATAAAGTTAATAACGAGAATTAGCTGGTAGTGAATTGGCGTACGAAGTTATAACAATAATTGGTGTATCTTCGAGCGAGAATTGTACATAGCAAGATTCATATAATGTTATTGTAAAAACTTAAAAAGGGAAATATCGTGATGTTCTCTATTAGAAGTTGTGAGGATTGAGGAAATTGAATGATGTGGAAGATAAGTACCAAGTGTGCAGCGGTGACGTGATTAGTTGGGTTTCTCTGATGTAATATGTAAGGTACTCGTGATTCGATTAATATTCCCTGATTTTGCGTTTGGGACTCCTATTAAATAAAGCAGAAAAAAGCAAAGTGGAAAAGTTGGCTGCCTTCGGTTATTTTTAAACTCAACGTGGCAATGTGAGGGTGCTTGCCTCTGTACTCATTTTTTGTGTTACGTTTTAATTTGTGTTCTCTTTGTAAAAAAAAATTACAAGTGTACCCATTTTTTTACATAACTTCAGCATACGGGGGTGAAGTAGCAAAGACAATCACGCAAAACTTCAGCTCTTGAAATAACAAGTGTGCTAAAGTTTTTGTTTGTAATTGATGAACTTAAGCATAGTAGTTGAAGTTTTGTTCTCTATTTGCTGAAGTTTTTGTTTAACTTGTGCACGTCTTAACGCAAAGCTTTTGTTTGTAATTTTTGAAGTTTTATTTTTGTAACTGACAAAGTTTTTGTTTTGTAATGGCGAACTTCAGCTCTAGAGCTGAAGTTTTTGTTTTGTAACTGGCGAAGAGCTGAAGTTTTTGTTTTTGTAACTAGCGAGCTGAAGTCTATTTGCTGAAGTTTTTTTTTAACTTGTGCACGTCTTAACGCAAAGCTTTTGTTTGTAATTGTTGAAGTTTTTATTTTTGTGACTGGCGAACTTCAGCTCTAGAGCTGAAATCTATTTGCTGAAGTTTTTGTTTAACTTGTGCACGTCTTAACGCAAAGCTTTTGTTTGTAATTGCTGAAGTTTTTATTTGTGTAACTGGCGAACTTCAGCTCTAGAGCTGAAGTTCCTGTTTTGTAACCGTCGAACTTCAGCTCTAGAGCTAAAGTCTATTTGCTGAAGTTTTTGTTTAACTTGTGCACGTCTTAACGCAAAGCTTTTGTTTGTAATTGCTGAAGTTTTTATTTGTGTAACTGGCGAACTTCAGCTCTAGAGCTGAAGTTCCTGTTTTGTAACCGTCGAACTTCAGCTCTAGAGCTAAAGTCTATTTGCTGAAGTTTTTGTTTAACTTGTGCACGTCTTAACACAAAGCTTTTGTTTGTAATTGCTGAAGTTTTTATTTTTGTAACTGGCGAACTTCAGCTCTAGAGCTGAAGTTTCTGTTTTGTAACTGGCGAACTTCAGCTCTAGAGCTGAAGTTTTTGTTTTTGTAACCGTCGAACTTCAGCTCTAGAGCTAAAGTCTATTTGCTGAAGTTTTTGTTTAACTTGTGCACGTCTTAACGCAAAGCTTTTGTTTGTAATTGCTGAAGTTTTTGTTTAACTTATGCACGTCTTAATGCAAAGCTCTTGTTTGTAATTGCTGAAGTTTTTGTTTTTGTAACTGGCGAACTTCAGCTCTAGAGCTGAAGTTTTTGTTTTTGTAACTGGCGAACTTCAGCTCTAGAGCTGAAGTTTTTGTTTGTAAAGCTCTGATAAACATATTTATGGAAATCATCCCATAAACCGAAGTTCCGTAATAGCACCAACAACAGGAGAAGAAAGAAGAAGAAAAAGATGAAGAAGAAGAAGAAAACGAAGGAGGAGAAGGGGGAGGAGAAAGGGGGATGCAGTTATTTAAAAAGTGGGTACAAGTTAAAAGTTTTCAAAAAAATAGGTATAGGTTAAATATGGGCGACCAAATAAGGCGCCCCGTGCAATTTTTACGGAAATGTGGGAGTACTCGACCATGTGGAATTAGATCGGTTGGTTTTACACTATCACATTTTCACCAGTTCAACCTTGGCTTTGGAAACTATCTATCTATCTTTTCTCATTTATGTGATGTACTATTTTTAAATATATCTTTTGTATTTAAAAATAATTTAATTTTAAATTTATTATTTTATATTTACTTAAGTTTATATCCATGCTCGCACGATCTGTTAGATATGATATATCAATAATCATTATTATATACTTATGAGCTATACTAGAACACATTTAAAGTAGGTCTGTAAATATAATTTAGCATTTGTATTAATACGACTGATAATATAGTAATTATTATAATACTATAACAACCCGACCGGTCGTTCTATGTATTATATCCCCATTCCCCCATTTATCACTTCTTTTATGCATAATTATGGTTATGTGGCTTGCCGGGGCGGTTGAATTGGTTCCGGAGAGGTTTCAGAGTGAACTGGAACACTTAATCCCAAAGTTGAAGGCTTAAGTTGAAAGAGCTTACCGGAATTTGACTACTGTGTAGACGAATCCGAAATGGAATTGATGGTTCAAATAGCTTTGTATGGAGATTTTGGACTTAGGCGTATGTCCGGATTATGATTTGGAGGTCCATAGGTCGTTTAGCTTGAATTGGCGAAAGTTGAAGGTTTGGAAGGTTGAGATGTTTGACTGAGAGTTGACTTGGTTAATATCGGGTTTGGATTTTGGTTTTGGGAGTTGGAATAGGTCTGTTGTGTCATTTATGACTTGTGTGCAAAATTTGATGTCAATCGGAGTTGGTTTGGTATGACTCGATATTAGTTTTAGAAGTTGGAAGTTCATTAGTTCATTAGGCTTGAATTGAGGTACGATTCGTAATTTCAATATTGTTTGATAAGATTTGAGACTTCGACTAAGTTCATATCGCATTTTAGGACTTATTGGTATGTTCGGATAGGGTCCCGGGAGCCCCGAGTGTGATTCAGATAAAGGTCAGTTTCATTTTGGACTTTGGTGGACTGCTGAAAATTAGGCATATGGTTTCCTTATACGCGATCGCGAAGGGTTGTTTGGTGCCTATGGGAAGTTGTTCTTCGCGTTATCGAGACTAGGGACGCGTTCACATAGTTTAAGGTAGGTTGTTCATTGCGAATGCGTGAAGAGTTTCACGTTCGCATAGAGGTGAGGTATGGCTCAGGAGTGCATGTGTTTATTCATCGCGATCGCGAGGAACGGGCCGCGATCGTGAAGCTTTATGGCGTTTGTTCATCGCGTTTATGTCAACAATGTCGCGTTTGCGTAAGAGGTCTCTTCAGCTTAAAATTTTTGTGCTTCGCGAACGAGAGGCATTTTTCATGTTCGCGAAGAAGAGCACCTGGCAAGAATGTTTAAAATCCTAAATCGAGTCTTAGAGTATTATTTTCATATTTTGAGTTGTATAGATCAGTTTGGGCGATTTTGGATGGGATTTTCACGTCTTGGATGGGGGGTAAGTGTTTTTGACTCGGATTTGTTAATATATCATGAGATCGTCTTTGTTTTAGCATTTAGTTAATGAATTGAAGTGAAGAAATGTGGGATTTGATGGAAACTTTTCAAAAATGAAAAATGGAGGTTTGAAGGTTGATTTAAGGTCAGAATTGGATGATTTTGGTATGGTTGAACTCGTAATTAAATGGGAGTCCGAAATTTGTGAATTTTGTCATGTTCTGAGGCACGGGCCCAGAGTTAACTTTTTGGGTTAACTTTTTCATTTTGATAAAGATCGAAACTTTATTGATTGAAGTTGTTTCCTACGACATTATTTGTTGATATTGAGTTGTTTATGACTAGATTCAAGTCGTTTGGAGGCTTACGTGTGAGAAGGGCTTATTGGGGGTTGTGATTTACGCGTTTTGAGTTAAGTAACACTTCTAAACTTGAATTTGAGGGTATTTTACTGTGAGAACTACGTTATGTGAAAGATATTGTAGTGACGTACGGGCTAGGTGACGGGCGTGTGTGCATGCACCAGTGTATTCATGTTTTGGGGGGGCCATTAGGCTATTACCAGCTTGTTTTTCTATCACATCATGTTACCCTAGCGTACTTGTTTGATTATTTGAACTGTGAATCATGTAAGACATCATGTCTAGGCTATGTGCTAACTATCTGAGACTTGATAGGGCTATTTTTGTTATTTATGAGCTACATACCTTATTTGCACACATGGTCTCAATCATGATACTATATCCGTGTATGATATCTCTGTATTAGTACTTCTTATTTGATTCCTCACATGTTGATGATATCTCTTAAGGGTAAAACTATTTAGTTGAATATTTGAGTTGTGTTCACCTGAAACTTGAACGATAAATGATTGTGTTTGGGCCTTAGAGCATGTTTGGTACTGATTTTGAGGTGATGCGTACGCCAGGCCCATATCGGGCTGAGTGTTATTGTTTTGAGGCTGCGCGCGCACTAGGCTTCATTATTGGGCTAGGTGATTATAATTAATGCTCCGGAGTCTGACATGCCAGCAGTGGGTGCAGGCACAATGTTTCATATATGCGCTTGATGATAGGCAGTTAAGCCAGGTACCAATACAGTGCTAAGTGTAAATACTATTGATGGATCCACTGTGATAATGTTGATTTACGTGTATACTTGACATGTAGGCATAGAGATGTACTTTCCTCATGTTTACTGGTAATTGACCTACTTAATCTGTGTTGGATTTTAAACTGTTATACCTGAAAGTATGCCTAAATTTCTGAAATGAGAATGAGATGTACTTGATATCTTTGATCTAGTATTTATACAGTTTATCCTTTATTTTCTAAACTTTTATTGGTTATAGGTTATTGGTACTAGTATTGACTATTTACCCTGAGGTCGTCACTACTTTCAACACAAGGTTAGTGCTGTTACTTATTGTGTACATTGGGTCAGTTGTACTCATACTACACTCTGCACTTCGTGTGCAGATCCAGGTACCTTCGGTCGAGGTGATTTTCAGGCTTGAATTGTGCCAGTTTTTCTTGGGAGACTACATTCGGTCCGCATCCCTTGAAGTTCTCTTCCTGTTATCTTTATCTTTTCTATTTCTTATGTTCAGACAGTTGTATTAGAGGATTTATTTTGTACCTTGTTATTCAGTAGTGCTAGTGTACTTGTTGACACCATATTTTGGGGTTAGTTGTAGCAACTTTTTGACTTTATTCTCAGATAGTCCATGTTATTTAATTTTCATTGATAATCATGTGATTGTTAGCTTACCTAGTGGATTAGATTAGGTGTCATCACGACTTGTGAATTTTGGGTCGTGACAAATTGGTATCAGAGCACTAGGCTTCTTAGGTCTCACGAGTCACGAACAAGTTTAGTAGAGACTTGTGGATCGGTATGGAGACGTCTGTACTTACCTTCGAGAGGCTACCAAACTATTAGGAAACTTCACTTTCTTGCATTCTTATCGTGGGAATTTGTTAATTTCAAAGTTTGAAACTTGACTTTTCTAGCTCTCACAGATGGTGAGGGCACGTGCGACCGGATCAGGCGGATGGCCACCAGTACCATTAGCTAGGATTGCGAGAGGTCGGGCCCGTGGTAGAGGCCAAGGTGCAGCTTGTACTACAGTTAGAGAAGCACTTGTGGAGGAACTAGTTGCTCCAGCTGAGGGGCAGATACAAGATGTTGTTAAGACGCTGGGACCAGCTCTGGCACCAGCTATGCCCATTATGATCAGAGGCCTTCAGGAGGCTTTGGCCCAAAGTTTGACTGTATGCACTAGTTTTGCTCAGGCGGTTTCGGTTCCCACCACACTTGCCACTTCATAGGCCGAGGGAGGTTCTTAGACTCCTGCCACCCCTACTCCACAACAGGTAGCTCAAGGACTCCAGACACTGGGGATACAACCAACCTAGCCGATTGTTTTTGTTCGAGCCGAAGTTGGCCCACCTATGAGTAGAGCAGGCCAGTTGGTGCAGTGCAACTTTCATGGAGTGAGTTCTCGTTCTCTTTTTAGAGAAGTTTGACCCATAGACTCGCAGAGAGGAGCTGCATAGGGATTTTGAGCAGCTACAGCAGGGAGATATGATTGTGACCCAATATGAGATAAGGTCCGTAGATTTGGCCCGTCATTCTATATGGTTGGTTCCCACAGATAGAGAGAGTGGATTAGAGGGTTCATTGTTGGACTCAATTATGGCCTATGTTACAGTTTAGCCCGAGAGGCCAAGACGGATGCTAGGTTTGACTAGGTGGTCGAGATTACTAGGCGCTTGGAGTTTGTTCGCAGGCTTGAGCGCGAGGATAGGAAGGGCAAGAGGTCTGTAGTTTTGGTGGTTTCAGTGGTACCTCGTCTGGAGGTCAGTCACATCACAGTAGAGGTCGTCCTTACAGGGCCGCTCAGATGGCTCGTCCAATCCATCGTGGTGCATCAGCTAGTCATGGTTCATACAATGCTTGTCCAGGTCAGTTATCTTTTAGTTCCCTCCCAGCTTAGAGTTCATCCCGTGCTCCATTAGTTCAGGGTTCGTCAGTAACGAGTTCTTCCAGTGGTTATTCTAGTTCTTGGGGTCTGACTCGGGCCCCATCATCATTTCCAGCTTGAGGTTGTTATGATTGTGGAGTGTTGGGGCATGTGAGGAAAAACTGTCCCCGTCCCCACAAAGGTCTAGTGCAGCAGGGAGGCTAGTCTATGATCCCTACAATAGTTGCTACACCACCCGCTCGGCTAGCTCAGGGTGGAGTTCATACAGTTTGAGGTCTCCCCAGAGGGGGAGGTCAGACAGGTGGTGGTTAGGTTCGATACCATGCATTTTTTTCCAGGCCAGAGGCAGTTGCTTTAGACGCAGTGATCACAGGTACTGTTTCAGTGTGCCACATGGATGCTTCCATATTATTTGATCCTAGTTCCACTTATTCATATGTATCATCGCACTTTGCTCATTATTTGGACATGACTTGTGATTTCTTAGTTACGCATGTTCATGTATCTATGTCGGTGAGTGATTCTATTATTGTGGACCGTGTATATCGGTCATGTGTGGTGACTATTGGGGGATTGGAGACGAGAGTGGACCTTTTACTACTTAATATGGTTGATTTTGATGTGATTTTAGGCATGGATCGGTTTCACCATGTCACGATATTTTGGATTGTCACACTAAGATCGTGACGTTAGCGATGTCGGGATTGCCTAGGGTTGAGTGGAGAGGTTCTCTAGACTATGTTTCCAGTAGAGTGATTTCATATTTGAAGTCCAAACGGATGGTTGGGAAGGGATATTTCGCATATTTGGCCTTTGTGAAGGATGTTAGTGTTGATACCCCTACCATTGAGTCCGTTCTGGTAGTGAGAGACTTTCAGGATGTGTTTTCTACAGACCTGTCAGGCATGCCACCTGACAGGGACATTGATTTTGGTATTGACTTGGTGCGGGGAACTCAGTCCATCTCTATTCCTCTATATCGTATGGCACCAGCAAAGTTGAAGGAACTGAAAGAACAACTTCAAGAGCTACTTGATAAGGGTTTTATTAGGACTTGTGCGTCGCCTTAGGGTACACCGGTTCTGCTTGTGAAGAAGAATGATGGTACTATGTTGATGTCCATCGATTATAGGCAGTTGAACAAAGTTACAATTAAGAAATACTACTCACTACCGCGCATTGATGACTTATTTGACTGGCTTCAAGGTACTAGAGTGTTATCTAAGATTGATTTGAGGCCTGGGTACCACCACTTGAAGATTCATGATTTTGATATTCTGAAGACGACATTCAGGACCCGCTATGGTCACTACGATTTCCTTGTGATGTCTTTTAGGCTGACCAATGTCCCAACAACATTTATGCATCTAATGAACAGTGTATTCCAGCCACATCTTGTTCTTTGTCATAGTATTTATTGATGGTATATTAGTGTACTCACGTATCCAGGAGTATAACAAGCAACATCTGAGGATTGTACTCCAAACGTTGAGGGAGAAGAAGCTTTATGCTAAATTCTCCAAGTGTGAGTTTGGGCTTGATTATGTGGTGTTCTTGGGTAACGTGGTGTCCAGTGAGGGTATCAAGGTAGATCCGAAGAAGATTGAGCCAGTTCAGAGCTGGTCCAGACTGTCTCCAGCTACTGAGATTTAGAGTTTTCTTGGCTTGGCCAGATATTATCGTCGTTGTGTAGAGGTTTTCTTGTCCATTGCTGCACCTTTGACTAAATTGACACAGAAAGGTTGTAAGGCCCCATAAAAACAATTCCTAAAAACTGGTATTATGTGATGCCGAACTAGACGTAGAGGTCAATAATAGTAGAAGTTAAAGGAAAATGTTGGCAAAAATAAGGAATTTTTGCGGCCCATTATGTGGTCGCTGAATCGCTCTGTGGACCGCAGAGTGAGTCACTCATTTGGGCCATTTTTGGTTTCATTTTTGCGGCCAATTATGCGACCACAGAACCATTTTGCGGGCCGCACTTTGATCGCATATCCGACTTTGAGATTTTTCATGTGGGAATTTTGTGGTGCATTATGCGACCGCAGAATAGGTCTGCGGACCGCAAACTGGTCGCAGACCAAAGCAGAAAAATGCTAGAGTTGAGGGCCATTATGCGGCCCATTTGCGGACCGTAGAATCATTATGCGGTCGCATATGCAACCGCAGACCCTATTCCAGAGCTTCATTTTTGGAGTTTTTAAACCAAACCCAATTTCGTTAAAACACCCACACTAGGCCACTTTGAAGCTATTTTTCTGATATTCTTAGAGTAAGAGATAGAGGGTCCTAGAGGAAGAAAGTAATCCTCATCAAATTGCTCTTCAATTCTCATTTAAAACCTTGAATATTATCAAGAGGGGCACCTAAGTCTTCTTCCTAAAAGGTAATATTCTATCACCCAAACTCTTAATTTTAAAATGTAAGTATAATGGGCCATTAGTGAGATAATTCATGGGGATGAGGTTGATTACTTTGCATGCATGTGTTCCAAAGGTATGTGGGGGAGTTTTAAATCAAAGATAGAAGAGAATGGGGTATGTGTTGGTGTAATCTTTCATAAAGGGCCATGAAACCTTAATAAACACATAGTGTTTGATAGAATGCTCAAGTGAGATAGGATTATGATCGTTTTCGCAATTATGGGTTCAATTGTGTTATATTGCTAAAATAGATTGAAGTTGCGAACATTCTGGAGCATTGTAGAGGTTTAAGGGGCTCAGTTGAGGTATGTTGGCTAACCCCCACTTCTTAAAAATTGAATCTCATGGTATTCACGAAATCGATGTAAGTCCCAAATTGATCGTCCTAGAAATTGCTATCCCAAATGTGCTTGCTTTGATAATATATGTGTAATATGTATTCCAATTCTATCATCATGTTATCTATTCATATAAAGAAATTTTCAACACTTAGAATATGTGCGCTAAAAATGCCTAGACTTCATGTCAAATCCGATTAAAGAATGTTAAGCCAATGGTGTGAAGAGTCTCTATGTGCCTTGAACTCTAAATTTTCTCACATGTGAAATCAAGAGTCTTGAATGTATACTGTGTTGTTATTGATGATAATAAAAGTGTTGGGATGTGGAAAGAAACTTGAACTATGATCTAAGGCCAAGCGCCAAGAACGACTCTATAATTAAAGCCACTTGTGCTAATGTGCTGATGAAATGGGAAAAGAATATGAAGTAAGATGATCGATTGAAATGGTTGATGTCTCAAATGAGATGGCTTATCCGATCAGGCCGAGATCGGACTCTGTGTAATAACACGATGTGTGAATGTAAAAGTGGATATCGCTGATGTCTCAAATGAGATGGCTTAGCCGATCGGGCCGAGATTGGACTCCGTGTAAATACACGGTGGTATTGTGGCCTGTGGCATATTGGCATTAAAAATTATCCAACCTAATAATGTGGAAATAGACTTGAAAATCTAAGTGATCCTTAACTTGATGTTTAGTATTATTTACAAATCGTATTGTCTTCTTGATTGTTTCCCTTGTAATGCTATTGATGTTCTTGTGATGGTGTTTAGCTTTCATACTAGTGCTATCCGATAGTACTAACGTGCCTTTTGCCGGGAGCGCTGCATCTTTAAATGGATGCAGGTGGTTCCGTGGCAGACAATGTTGATCACAGGTAGTAGTGCATCCTCTTCTCAGCAAACTCGGTGAGCCCCACTTCATTTTGGGGTCTTGTATCATATCTTTTGCTATGTTGTAGTCATTTTGAGGTACAACCGGGGCCTTATCGCCGACACTATATTTCCATTCTTCTTGGTATCTTTAGAGGCTCCGTAGACATTATGTGGGTTGTATATGGGTACAAATAGGGTCAAATGGATTATGTTTTGTTTTGGATTTTGTTCCACTAAATCATAAGATGTATGTATTTTGAAATTTATCAATTATGTAACAAAATGAAATGGACTAGTAACGTTTATGTATATATGATCCCTCTGCTTCTAAACTAATGAAAATGCACCTTTTCCTGATCATAAGTGAGTGGGTAGAAAGTGTCTAGCAGGCTCGCTCGACTAGGTCCACTCGGTTGAGCTCCAATTTCTCTCCCCGAGTTTGGGGCTCGGCAAAGGTGATCCATTCAGGTGGTCAGATGAGTGTGAGGAGAGCTTTCAGAAGCTCAAGATTGCCTTGACTACAACTTTAGTTCTAGTTTTGTCTCAACATCGAGTTCATATACGATTTATTGTGATATTTCTCATATTAGCATTGGGTGTATCTTGATACTGGATGGTAGGGTGATTGCTTATGTTTCACGCTAGTTAAAGCCCCATGAGAAGAACTATCATGATCTAGAGTTGGCAGCCATTATTCATGCATTGATAATTTGGAGGCATTATCTCTACGCTGTGTCTTGTGAGGTATTTTACAATTCATCGGAGTCTACAATACTTGTTTATGCTAAAGGATTTAAATTTGAGGCAGCGAAGATAGTTGGAGCTGTTAAAAGACTATGATATCAGCATTTTGTATCATCTGGGAAGGCCAATGTGGTGGTCGATGCCTTGAGAAGAAAGTCTGTGAGTATGGGTAGCCTTGCATACATTCTAGTTGGTGAGAGACCGTTAGCATCAGATGTTCAAGACTTGGCCAATCAGTTCCTGAGGTTTAATGTTTTGGATCCTAGACGGGTTCTAACATGCATGTTTTCTCGATCTTCTTTGTATGAGCGCATCAGAGAACATCAGTATGACGACCCCTATTTGCTTGTCCTTAAGGACACGATGCAACACGGTGATGTCAAGGAGTTTTCTATCGGAGATGATGAGGTATTGCGGATCCAGGGTCACATTTGTGTGCCCAATGTGGATAGGTTGCGTGAGTTGATTCTTGAGAAGGACCACAATTTGCGGTATTCCATTCATTTGGGTGCCGCAAAGATGTATCATGACTTGAGGCAGCTGTCATGCCCCCCTTTTTTCCTTGCGGAGTCGGGGTTTCGACATTTTGGGACAACTCCTTTTCCTTTTGGGAAAGGGGTATGGAAATTGAAGGGTCGCCACCTAACGAATTTAAGGTGCATTAGGGAACCTAATGCAAGTAACTCATATAAACCAATTTGCGTTACCAAAGATTGGGTAAGAGCTTGAAATTACCTCTAGGGGAAGGTGTTAGGAACACCTCGAGGTCCATAACGGTGGGTCCCGGCCAAACTCACTTTTGGATTAGTCATTAAGTAAATAAAACAGTTTAAGCACATAGAGATTATTAAAAACAAGAATAAGGGAGTGCCTAGGTTTATTAGCCTATAGGATCACATATGTGCACCCGGTAAACCTTCCTCAACTAGAGGGATTACACGTGGCATTAGCGCACAGGTCATCATATCCTTTACTATCCAATTAACCTCCCCTTAGTGGTTATAAGCGGTTTTAATTAGACGAACTCTATGCGTGCATTACCCGTCCCTCCCTTATGGCCCTGGAGGTGTTTAGGACTTCTAATTTAGGCAGTTCGAGACTCTCCTGAGGTGCTTAAAGGAGAAAATCTAAGCGACAACAAAGAACATATAGTATTGTCAAGTAAAGAACAATTAAGGGGCCTATGTTTACCTCCACAAATAAACAGATAATTAGCACGTCTCAAAAAAGAAGATTTCTGATGTTTCAGAAAGTCCTAGAACAGGATATCTAGGTGAGCATGACAAGAAGAGAATATGCAGCATTGTGTTAAGGCGAAGTGATAGAAACCTAATCAGTTTACCTACTAATTTTAGTACTTGCTGAATCTGGGCAATTCACAAATAATTAAACAAAGCACAGTTTTACCATTTGCAAGATTTCAATTACCTTACAGGCTTGCCTAGGCGTGGATTCGAGATGTCCTATAAATATGATATCTAAATGTTAATAATAATTTTAGTACTAACAAGCTATTTTAAACAGGCAATTTGAGTTCATGATGTCCTATAGGCATGTTGCCTAGGTGCTGAACATTACAGAACTGTTTTTATACATTTATCTCTATAAACATGATATCTAGGTGTTGGGACTGCTTTTTATACTATCTAGACATAGTCATAGTATTTAGGCGAGTGCAATAAAAGTCCTAAAACATGTTTTCTAATGCACAAAGGAGAACTTTATGAACATGATTATTAGGCAGAATTAATAACAACCTAGTGACAGGATTTATAAGCAGGCATATTGTATGCAACATTTTTTAGAAAAGCAGAGGTTTTAGAACAAACGATATGATGCCTACGAACATATTTTCTAATGCCCAAATGATCCTAAGAGCATGATTCCGAATGCAAGCAAATAGTCATAATAATCCTAAGAGCGTGATTTCTACCCAACTTCCCCCACAAAATTATATGAAAGCCCCTTCTATTTTAGTAATATCCCCAAATATCTATTTACAAGGATCATTATTACAGACCATTATATAATAAATAAAAACTATGCTATAGGGAGCCTGAATAGGCCCAAAGTGAACCTAGAAATACCAGGCTTTCAAATATTTCAAGGTGCCATAGTCTCATGATGTCCAATCGGGGTATCCTGGTGTGTCAAAGTTCTCAAGGGCCTCAGGGACCCTGGGCAATGCTCACACCAAGATCCTTTAAAGAAAACAGTTTTTGTGCAGTGTGGCAGAGCCAGCCCCAGTGTGTCAGCGTTTGGAAGAATCTCATGGATTCCTAGGCAGTACACATACTGGAGGGACAAAAATTAAGTAATCTAAGAGTAGAAGTGAGAGTGCTTGAAATAGTGGAAACAATTTTAGGAAAACATTCCAGGAGTAAGACAGTTCAGTAGTAAAACATTTAGGAGTGAAAATGGTTTAGAGGTGAAAACATATTAGGAGTGAAAAAATTTAGAAACATTCTAAAAAGGGGGTTCAACAAACAATGCAAGTAGAAACACAGTCACAAAGCTTCATATTTCCTAGATTCAACTCAGTTTGTTAGTTAACCTTATGTGAGCATACACCATGCTGAGAACAAACAATTACACAAAAAGGGAACATGGTTTGGGAACATAGGAATTGGTCATACCAATTGAGGTCAATTAGGAGTCTGAAACAAAAAGTAAACATGATAGCTTAAGGCAATAAACAAGGAATATTGAACCTTCAACACAGAAGTAAACATGTAACAATAAACAGGAAATATTAGAATTTGATCACAGAAGTAAACATGTTAATTAAAGTGATCAACAAAAGTAAACATGCTAGTTGAAACAATAAACAGGAAGAATGAAACTTAAACAGAAGTAAACATGTTGATGAAGACAGTAACAAGAAAGGACACAGAGTTAAACATGTTGTAGTTAAACTAGTACAGAAGAGACATGGGCTTAACAGAAGTAAAGCAACAGGAAGCACATAGATTTGAACTTCATAGTATAATGAACGACATTAGGAGTAGAAACATACCAGTTAAAGGAAGCAAACAGAAGGTAGAGTAGTCAAGATTCAATAGTCTAGCCTTGACTTTCATCCGGCTAGACAAGCAATCAGCACAAGTAGCAGAGAGATGAGAGCAAAGTATGTGCGTGAGTGTGTGTTTCTGTGAACTCTTGTTCGTGTATGAAGAATCAGAATGAGAGTGTATGTAGAATTTAGGGAGGTAAAACAAATGAGGTAAAGAGGAAATCACAGTTTGTGAAACAAGGGTAATCAAATAAAATCAATCAGCAAATTAGGGAATCAATTCCTATAGAGAAATCAGGAAGAGACCCCCTTAAATTGGGAAGAGTCAGGTAACGGCCAGAATTGAGGTTCAATTAAGGCAGAAAATTAGAATCATACCATATAAGGAATCATTCAAATCCGCAAACTATACTGATAATCTAATTAAGGCATGTATAATCAATCAAGGTCACAAATAATAAAACAAGTAAAAATCCCATCAAATATGGATTTTAACATGACAATCATTTGAATCCCTAATGGGAATCAATCAGTAGAAATCTCAAAGAATACTGATTTTAATAAGAAAGATTGTTCAAATCCCTAATAGAAATCAATCAAATAAAAACCACACAGAATACTGACTTTAACAGGGAAAGTCGTTCAAGTCCCTAAATAGAATCAATTAATACGACTGATTCACAGAAATAAACATAATAATGGAAAAAATAGAAGACATCAGTGTAACTATTAGAAACATCTAGGGTTCGAGCATGCATGCAAAGATTAACCAAACATGTAAAGAGATGGCTAGATTAAACATTGAAAGCAAAAACTCTTTTAAAGAGGAGTCTGGGAAGAACCCTAGTTTCAGAAAGAGTGAATAAAAATCGAAGCAGTTAATTAAAACTAAAGATATTCAAAGGAAAACCCCTGATAATACTCGAATCACTTCAGATCTGAGAAGATTCGAACAGTAGTGAAACTAGGATTTTTTAGAAACAATAGAGATGAAGAAACTCGGCCAAAAACCCATGGACTCATACTAAAAGCAAGAGGAAATCCATACTCACAAATGAAAAATGGCCTTAGACAGACCGGTAAGCAAGTTTCCGGCAAGAACAAGTTGGATCTCCATGATATTTCTCAAGGATCCAAGAAATCAAACAGACATGAAGCATAGAAAGCTAGTAGTGGTCGGAGAATGCATGAAAACTCCATAGATGTGAGATTTTTGCCGGTGATGACAATTAGGGTTAGGGGTGAGTTGAGAGAGAATGGGAGAGGTAAGGGAACCAGTGACGGCAGAAATGAAAGAGTGAAGGGGGGTTAAGGTTGTTGGTGAATTAAAATGGTACGTAAGGTTGTGGACAGTTGATCTAAAAGATCAATAGCCACGATTGAACGAGGTTATTGGGTCGGGCAGGTATAGATTGGGATGGTGTATTAAGGGGTTTGGGCTAATGTATAGTGGTTAGGTCCGAAAAATTAAAGGAATTAAGAGACTATTTGTTAAATACTCAATTAATTGACAAAAGTAATTTATAAAAATAATTAACAGATTATAAAAAATGATTTTCATGCACAAAAATATTTAAAATAATTATTCAATATTTTAAGAATACAACAAGCTATTTTCTGGTAAAGTAATGTAATAATGCATGCATGGGCTATAATTGCAAAGTTATTGCAATTATAACCTAAGAACCGTAAATGTGACTATTTGTAAAATAATTTAAGCTTAATATAAATATAAATAACAAAATTAAACGATAAAATTATTATAAATTCATTTGTAATGCAGTTAGTAATTATTTATATAAATAAAAATACTAGGATAAGTTAATTAAAAACCTCAAAAATGCAGAAATTATGGAAAATTTTTAATTGATGCTAATGCATAGTTTTGAAGGTATATATGCAATTTTGAAAATATTAAAGGAAAAAATTGGGTATCAACAGCAGCACTACTAGCGGAGGAGAATGAAGAAATATATAGTGGTGTATGTGAATCTGTGCTTGAATTATCAGCAGGTGAAGTACAAGCACCAGAGGCCGGGCGGTTTGCTTCTAGACTTGAGATTCCCGATGGAAATGGGAGCATGTTACCTTGGACTTCGTTGTTGGGCTCCCATGGACTTTGAAGAAATTTGATGTAGTTTGGGTGATTGTGGACCAGTTGACTAAGTCCGCACATTTCATTTTGGTTGTGACCACCTATTCTTCTGAGCGGCTGGCTGAGATGTATTATATCTGTGAGATTGTTCGTCTTCACGTTGCGTTTTTGTCTTGTTTCTGATTGAGGCAAGCAATTCATAGTTTTGGAGAGATGTGCAGCGAGAGTTGGGCACACGGGTGGAGTTGAGTACAACATTCTATCCCCAGATAGACAGACAATCTGAGCACACCATTCAGATTTTGGAGGATAAGCTACGCGCTTGTGTTACAGATTTCGGGGGTTCTTGGGATTAGTTTCTGCCACTTGCAAAGTTTGCCTACAACAACAACTACCAATCAATTATTTTGATGGTTCCTTTTGAGGCTTGATTTGGTTCAGGATGCCTTAGAGAAAGTCAAGTTGATTTAGGACCGTTTTCGCACATCACAATCTAGACAAAAGATTTACATTGATCTGGTTCGTGATGTTTCATATATGGTGGGAGAAAAGGTATTGCTCAGATTATTGCCCATGAAGGGTGTTATGAGGTTCGGGAAGAAGGGGAAGTTGAACCCTCAGTATATTGACCCTTTTGAGGTGCTTGAGAGGATTGGGAGGTAAGCTACAAGTTTGCATTGCCACCTAGTCTATTGGGTGTTAACCTAATATTTTATGTCTCTATGCTGCGGAAGTATTATGGTGATCCGTCTCATGTTTTGAATTTCAACACGGTTCAATTAGATGGGTATTTGACTTATGATGTAGAGCGGCGGCCATTTTGGATTGGCAAGTTCAAAATTTGGGTTCAAATAATATAGCTTCAGTGAAAGGTAAGTGGAGAGGCTAACCAATCGAGGAGGCTAGTTGGGAGACTGAGTGGGAGCAGCTATCCACACCTATTTGAACGGTGAATCATGTTCAACATTATGTCTAGGTTATGTGCAAACTATTTGAGACTTGATAGGGCTATTCTTGTTGTTTCTGAGCTACATACCTTATTTGCACACATGTTCTCAGCCATGATACTATATCCGTGTATAATATCTATGTTAAATCAATAACTCTTATTTGATTCCTCACACGCTGCTGATATCACTTAAGGGTAAAAATGTTTAGTTGAATATTTTAGTTGTGTTCACCTGAGACTTGAACGATAAATGACTGAGTTTGGGCCTTAAAGCTGGTTTGGTCTTGATTTTGAGGTGATGTGTACACCAGGCCCATATCGGGCCGAGTGTTATTGTTTTGAGGCGACGCGTGCACTAGGCCTCGTTATTGGGCTAAGTGATTATAATTATAACTTGGGCAGGATCCGCCCCTCCGGAGTCTGACATGCCAGCACTGGGCGCATGCACAGTGTTTCATATATGTGTTTGATGATGGCAATTATGCTTGGCACCCGTACAGTGCTAAGTGCAAACACTGTTGATGGATCCACTGTGATATTGTTGATTTACGTGTATACTTTACATGTAGGCATAAAGATGTACTTTCCTCATGTTAACTGGTAATTGGCATGCTTTATCTGTGTTGAGTTTTAAATTGTTATAGCGAAAAGCATGCCTAAATTTCTGAAATGAGAACGAGTTGTACTTGATATCTTTTGTCTGTTGTTTCTACGATTTATTCTTTATATTCAGCTACCTCGTAGTCCTTGAAGTTCTCTTTCTGTTATCTTTACTGTTTTTTATGTTCAGACGGTTATATTAGAGGATTTATTTCGTACCTTGTTATTCAGTAGTGCTCATGTACTCGTTCACACCAGATTTTTGGGTTGGTTGTAATAGCATTTTGACTTTATTCTCAGATATTTTTATGGCATTCTTCTGATGTTGAGTTATTAGACCATGTTATTTCATTTTCGTTGATAATCATATGACCGTTGGCTTACCTAGCGGGTTAGATTAGGTGCCATCACGCTTTGTGAATTTCAGGTCGTGACAAATACATATTTTCATAATAACGTTAAATAGTTACCTGGAGTTTGTTACTTATAAATTGTGAAAGTTCTTTAATTATAGAGTACTAAAATGATATGACAACTAAAATATTATAGTTTTACAAAATGGTACGTATAAAATTAAATATGAATGAAATCACAATCCTTATAGAAATAGCATCAAAAGGCAATTTTGTCGATGCATCTGTTGCCAATCCCGAAAAATATATACATTTTCAGACAACTTTTTCGTATTGTGAGTTCATATTGTCTTTAATTGTAACCATGCTTTACTAAGTTCATATTATCATTAATTGTAACAACTTTAACAATTTTTAGGTGAATATCAATAAACTATTAATTTGTATTATTACATAGATACAAGTCGCATTATGTTAAGGTAAACAAACTTACATTGACGTTCTTTTTTTTTTTTAAACGCACAAGCATAAATTATATTACTTAAACAAAAGAGTACATACTAGTAGTTTTTTGGGCATTACTATTGCCCATAACTGTCAAATACAAACACATAGAACTAGAGATATCTTTAAACCTATTACAAACATCGTTCTTGTTTTTTGTGCTACTTCTT